>RJWH01004913.1:79717-92088 GCA_004363575.1 Solenodon paradoxus | reverse complement strand
TAATGCTTTCTTCCTTTTTCACTTTTCCTCTACCTAGTTAACTAAAGTTCAGCAGGTGGTTTGGATGAGCCATTGCCCAAAGCTGCAATCCAGAGTTCTTTTGGGAAATGATTGTCCAAATCTTGTGTGGAATTCTCCGGAGAGGAATCTGATTCCCGTCAGATATGTGTAAATTCCCTCCACTGTGAATTCTTTATTTATGAATTCTTTATTTTCCTCCTGTGATAGAGCCACATGTGCTAGGTCTCATTGATTAAAAATCTTAAGTAAAATGATTGGAATGCATTGTTTTATGAAAATCACCACCATGAAGCAGAAGTCTAATAAATAGGAATCTATTAGGGTATTATGCAGAATCAATGTAAGGACTGATATCCAAACTTTGGAGGGGAGCCGGAGATGTGAATCCTGCTTGGTTACACTTCCCCACCTTCATCAGTCCGCCTCAGATATCTGGCTTCTGTTTTAAACATTTTTTTCAGACAGATTAATTTTCGTGACAGAGTACCTTATCTTTCTAGAGCAAAGATAACTTGTTAAGAAAAAATTTTGCCTAATTTCTAAAATTCTTTAACATAAAGAGTCTTTTGTTCATGAGAAATGGCAAAAAAGGTTATTATTTTTCATTTCAAAAGAACACTTCCTACAGATTTTAGGGTCAAGTTCAACAGATCACATGATCAGATATTCATCTTATTTTCTGTCCTTCAACACATCATAGACAGCAGGTATCCTTCAGTATGCTTACCGTATATTTTGTTAATTTCAAGTCTCCATGATATCTCTGAGTTTTGCTTCTGTTATTTTTGTTTGCACCATCTTACATATATGTCCATCTAAACACATTGCTTTCTCCTTCTTGTTCACTTTCCCCTCTACTAGTTAACTAACATTTGCCATGTAGTTTAGATGACTTGCAGCCCAAATTTTTACTGCAGGACGGCACATCTTAGGAATGACCCTGTCAATGCTGTAAAAGCCCCGAGAAAATAGCCTGTTTTCTCTTGTGTCATGTGATCTATGGATTATCATTAGGCTGACCATACCTCCCATTTTAAACATGAGAGTACTGTTTGTTTTCTTGTTTCCCAACTGTCCATTTTGTCCTGTTTTAAATAAACCAGGACCATCTGTAATGCAGGGCAACAGGGGGAGCTAAGTTGCCCCAGGCTCAGTCTGTTGAGGGGGCCAAAAAGCCCTGTCCCATTTTGAAATATGGTGAGCTTAATTATCACCCACTTTGTGTTTCACAAGCGTGTGTGAATGATGACCAGATTTAGAGATAGCTATCTATGTCTAGAGAATAGATGATCTGATAACCTTTTCAGACATCACTGTCACAAGACAGGAAAAGATTCTTAGTGTTAGTATGACTTTGTCCTGAGAATAGAAGAGAAATTTCAGCTACACAAAGATCTGGTCTTTGGCACTGTCCATATATTCCCCATATCCTGAGTCCACAGGAATAGGCATTGCACCGAAGAGAAGAGGCTAATGCTTCAGATGGGATCTGGTAAGGGGTATGTTGTTCATGCAATACTAGCATTTCCTAGTGACTTTGGCATTTACAAAACAATAAACGCAGTCTAGGGAACATAGTGGTACCAATGCTGGGCTTCCCCCTTGACACCTCTTTCCGAAATGGTGTGTGTATGCCTGCTATTACCCTTGCTCAGGACTACCACTCATATCCAGCTGAAAACATTTAAAAATGGGAATTAATCTTCTAATTAAGTTGTGTGTCTATTTTATTACTAATGCTATAATGTCGGTTACATTGGGATTCAGTCTACAGTTTGTTTCATTCATCTCAGAGGGATGGACCGTCTGATACTCTATTTGATTTTCTCCTTGGAAATTTACTTGCTGGGTCCCTTGTAAGACAGAGATCTGACAGCAGTTACTGTAAAGAACTGCTATCCTTTTTCCACTCCTGAGGAGCAGAGGTCCTGAGTACTTACAGTGGTTAAAGCTGAATGTATTTGCTCTTGCTGTGGTGTAGTGTTCTACTGAAAGTCCCTGGTACCTGTCACTTCCTGGAGGCTTTCCCTAAAATGATGGTGACAGACCCAACAATCAATGCCTTAATGATGCTCTCCTCTTTGAAATTAGTGAGTTCCTATGGGGGAGAGAAGGCTATTTGCAAGTGTTTCTCTCCTGGGGAGACTGCATTACTCTCTCTGCAGTGGCTTCTGAGAATTTTCACAGGTAGACTACCCAGAACAGAGTGTGGGGAGCTGAAACAGACAGTAAAGGAATCGGAAATCCACCCCAGCAAACTTGTTGGTGGCTTCAGAAAGATAGCGTGAAACCATGGCTGTCTGCTGACTCCAAGGTTAGAACGCCAATCTTTGGATGGCTTAGTTAAGAAATATATATACCATAATAAATCCCAAAGGAGGAATACTTCAGCTAGTCTGTAACTGACTCTACTTTCAAGTTCTCTCTGTTCTTGAAAGATATTATATGAAAACAGTATATAGGAACATGTATTACATACTTAGACTATACCAGGTACTGTGCTATATGATTTACATTTATTGCTTCATTTGAAAAGTGTTACTAGTATCCATCATTGTTATAATAATATATCTTCCAGATAAGGAAGCAGAAGCACAAAAATGTTGGTAAATGAAGTCAAGATTTAAGATTAGGAAGTTTGACTCCAGAACATATGCTACTGACCTCTATACCACTGCTATTATTAGAGCACCCTCACTTAAGAAAAAGGACCAGGGTAGTTACACGACATGGTCAATTTTGGATAGTCAGTATATGGCAGAATTAAAACTAGATCCTAGGTCTCTTGATTCAAAATTCCATTGTTTTTACTAGCTGACATTTGTCTTATCCTAGGTCCTCTGGAATAATACATCTCAGAATTTAATGTACCTAGCAATCACCTTGGCATCTTGTTAAATTGCAGAATCTGATTCTGTAGTTCTGATGTGGGCCTGAGATTCTGTATTCTAACAAACTTCCAGATCATGCTAATAAGCTAGTCCTGAGACAACACTTTGAGTCAAAATAAGGTTCTAGGAAACTTCTGGCTTTGCAGCTGTGATTTCCAAGCAGGATAAACTTCATGAACACACACAGGGAGAAACAGAGGGTGAATAAGGGATGAGGAATAATATTGGGGGGGGGTCTTCTGAATCTTACTGAGACCCTTCAACAAGTCTCTTATGGGGTTGATGACTGAAGCCCAAGGAGGAAAAGATGCTTGAGGGAGTTGTTAGCAGGCTAGGACTGAGACCATTCCACTTGACTTCCTCCCTCCCCCAGCCTTCCCACTATTATACAGGGGTTTCTGACTGAGAACAGTAAAGGAATGATCATTGTTCAATGTCATACTTTTTAAGACTTTCTAGGGAATACCAGGGTGATCTTCATCCTAGGCCTCTGTCCTCCATGCTGGTCAGTTGGCTATGAATATGTCTAACTCAGAAAGTTCTTTTCTTTCCTTCATCAAATATAAGAACAGTTACAACAGTACAGCTTCAATATTGACTCCGAAATTAAAGAAGTAAAGTCCAAAATGATGGTTTTCAGGGAAAGTGAGATGTTCAAGGCTATTACATTAAATATATTTTCAACATGACTTCTTTTTGCTCAAATATACATAATATTTTTCTGGTTAATGTTTTTATCACATTGAAATATTGCTGTTCATCTACATTCATCTTGCCTTAAAAACTACATTATCTAATAATAATTATATTAATCAGTAATCACAAGGAGACATATAATGAATTGGTTTATGTTTTCTGGAGGCTGGCTAGGTATGCCTGAAATTTGTAGGGCAGGTCCACAGGCTGGAAATCCTGATGTGGACTGATGTTGCAGTCCACAGGTAGAATTTCTTCTTCCTCATGGATAGCTCAGTATTGCACTTAAGACCTTTCAACTAATTGGATGAGATCCACCCAGATTAATAAGGAAATTTTCATTTACTTAAAGTCAATTGACTATATATGTTCACCACCTTTACAAAATATCTTTACAGAAACAGCTAGGTTAGTGGTTGATTGAATAACTGTATACTATAGCCTAGCTAAGTTAACACATAAAATTAACCATTACAGCCCAGTCCTTGTCATCTCAAGGTCATATACACCTTCTTAAACCATACTTGATGTACAAATAAAGACAATAACAGTCATGCTTCCACCTAACATGAGATGGTTGTCCTGTGCACAAACAAGCATGCTAACCCTTGTCCCAGAATGTGATACAAGGTCCTTGGGTGATATTCACTCTTCTTGATATTCTGTAATTTAAATATTGTGTTATAAAGTTGACTGTTATTAATATGTTGCATGCTAGATGATAAGGGAATAAAATAAGGGATAGGAAATGATAACCACACATGCAATCACATATTCATACCAAAACAAGGGAGAAATACTCATAACAACTATAGTCCCTTTTTCTCTGACTAGTCACCTTTTTTGACTACCATTTTGTACCCCACCTGTTTGTGGTCTTTTGCCTGGTATGTTGACCCATATCTTTATTCATGAAAAGTTTTTGTCATTAGCAGTCCATCCTAAATTGGTTATAGGCACAACCCATTTTATTGTGTTTCATTTTATTATGTTTCACAGATATTACACCTTTTACAAATTGAAGATTTGTGGCAATCCTGTTTTAAGAAAGCCTATGAGGCTGTTTCCCAACATTTGTTCACTTCATTTTTCTTTAGCAATAAAATATGTTTAAGTATTGTATGTGCATTTTAAAGACGTGATGTTATTCCACAATCTAGATTATGGTGTAATGTAGAAATGAATTTTATATGCACTGGGAAAAGTCATGTGACTTTATTGCAATATTAGCTTTATTATGGTGGTCTGAAACCAAACCCACAATATTTCTGAGGCGTGTCTGTACTATAGTTTTGCTTTGACTTATGAGATGCCTGAAGGGATCTCAAGTGTTCTAAAGAGACTCTTTCTTACCTCCATTGTGTAATCCCAATTTCTCCTTGGTAGTCAGGATCAGTCACCCCAGCCAGAGCAATCGTTCCCTTCTTTTCCCTAATTCTTATTGATTCTGAGGCATGAGGAGTTGAATGTGGCTGGGTGGCAGACTTAACTTCCATTTCAATGGAATCCTTGTGTCTCCTGATGAAGCATGCCTCCTTTTAGAACTAAAACTTATAGATTAATAGAGTTTAAGATTGTAAGGATAGGAAACACAAGCAAAAATTTTGCTAGTGAATCACTAGGTGTGTGTAGTGCTGCCATCATTCCCAGTCTTGATTCTTGGCTTTTGCTAAGATTGCTGAGTGGAACTATGAATCATGCACCTAATCTCTTAAGCAAAAGGTTATCCAGCTACGCCCTTGGCTCTCTCTCCAGAACATGTTTTCCCAACAGTGAATTTTAACATTCTTTGCAATCTGGGTAGGTCAGGAGCCTCCCAAATCATCAAATTTTGGTTCCTTTCTGCTTAACAGTCCTTTATGTAATTTGCTTCATTCCCCTTGCATTTTATTATAAACAGCAAGGAGAGATTGAGCCACGTTCTTAACACCTGCTTGGAAATCTACTCAGCAATAACAAAACGTCCAAGTTCATGGCCTATAAGTTCTGTTTTCACACAACTGTGGAATGTAATTCAGCCAGGTTTTTTGTCACTGTATAATAAGGATCACCTTCCCTCCATTCCCAATAATGTGTTCTTTGTTTCCTTCTGTATTCTTGCTAAAAGTTACTTTTTTGCTATACCTCTATGAATATTCTGTTGATGGCAATATATATATGTATGTATATATATAGTTTAAAACAATAGATAGATTCTCTACCATGCTATCATTTCCTATGGAGCATTCACCAGAAGTGTCTTTAATGTTTGTATTTCGATTAAGTCTCTTCAAGGCAATCTGGGCTTTTTCCATCATGCTTCTCAAAATTCTTCCATCCTCTGCCCATTACTCAATTATACAGCCACTTCCACATTTTGAGATTTTTGTTATTCCAGCACTCCACTTTCCAGTACCAAAATCTATACTTTCTAGTTCTACTATAACAAATGATGACACATTTAATGACTTAAACCACAGACATTTATCCCTTCTTGGTTTTGGAGGGCAAAGTTCAAATCAAGGTGTTGGCAGAGCTATAATACCTCCAAAGGATGGAGGAGAGAGTTTTTCCTCCTGATCCCTGGCTACATAACTCCAGTCTCTGGATGCAGGGACCTCTCCTCCTCTATTCCCTCTATCCCTTTTATTTTTAGATTCGCAATACTTTATTCCCTCTCCAATATAACAGAATGCAATAAGAAAAAAAAGCAAGCACAAGTATTTGAAAGACACAAAGTATTATTTGTAGATGTCATGAATGTCTACCAAGAACATTTTGAGAGTTCACTGAAGCATATTCAGAATTCAGTAAGATGCTTATTGCAAGTTCAATGTTCAAAACAAATTATTTTCTATTTATAAAATTGTTTTCTTATCAGGTTATTGAGTTCACATCTTAAACTTGTCATTGCAATTAGGGCCCACTCTAGTAATCCAAAATAATCTCATCTCAAAATCTTTAAGTTAATTACATATATGAAGATCCTATTTACAAATAACATCACATTCACAGGATGTGGGGGTTAGGACATGGACATACTTTTTGGAACCAATATTCAATCCACTATATTTTTTAAAAATATTTTTATTGTAGTAATTATTCTACACAATAAAATAATTTCCTATGTATAGGTTCCCCATTTCTTAGATATATTTCAACACGCCATGCCCTCCAACAAATCACCAAGTGTTCTTCCCCATTGTAGTGGGCTCCACTGCCATTTGCCCCCGCCTGCTCCATTTCCTTTTGATAACCTCAGTTCTGCTACAAATGTTCCAGGATTGGTTTTGTTTCATCTGTTTCATCTATGAGTAAGGTCATCTGGTATTTATCTTTCTTCTTTTGACTTGTTTCACTTAACATAATCCCCTCTAGTTCCATCCATGTTGATTCAAATGGCAAGATTTCATCTTTTCTAAGGGCTGTGTAGTATTCCATTTTATATATGTACTACATCTTCTTTATCCGTTCATCTGATGTTGGGCACCTAGGTAATTTCCACTTTTTAGCTATTATGAATAGGGATGCAATAAACATGAGGATGTATACATCTCTGCAGGTGCTTTTGCATATTTTGATTAGATGCCCAGAAGTAGAATGATGGCATCATGTGGGATGTCCATCTTCAATTTTTTGAGGAATCTCCAAACTGTTTTCACAGGGGTTGCACCAATTTGCACTCCCACCAGCTGTACAAAAGTGTTCCCTTTTCTCCACATCCTTGCCAGCATTTGTTGTTTCCAGACTTTTGCATAATAGCTAGTCTCTCGTTGTTTTGATTTGCGTTTTCCTGATAGCCAGCGAGTAGGAACTTATTTTTATGTGCCTGTTGGCCATATGTATATCCTCTTTAAAAAAATGTCTCTCCAATCCCTCCTCCCATTTTTTGATTGGATTGCCTGTTCTTCTGTTCTTGAGCTTTATGAATTCTTTGTGTATTTTAGATATTGCCTTTGTCAGAAATATCGAATGCAAATATCTTCTCCCAGTTAGTAGGTTTCCTTTTGGTTTTGGTGATGTTTTCTTTTGTTGTGAAGAAGCTCCTTAGTATGATGTAGTCCCAGTTGTTTTATTTCTGTTTTAGTTTCCCTTAATGGTGGAGTTGAGTCCCCAAAGGCCTCTCTACAACTGATGTCATGGAATGTCTTTCCTATGTTGTCTTCTAAGAGTTTTATGGTTTCTGGTCTGATGTCTAAGTCTCTAATCCATTTTGAGTTAATTTTTGTGAATGGTGTTAGAGAGTGGTCTAGCTTCTTTCTTTTGCATGTGGCTGCCCAGTTTTCCCAACACCATTTGTTGAAGAGACTTTTCTTTTTCCATTATATGCTTTTGGTCCTTTGTTGTAGATTAACTAACTGTATGTGAGTGGGTCAGCTTCTGGCAATTTAGTTCTATTCCACTGATTGGTGGTTCTGTTATTATTCCAGTACCATACCATTTTGATCACTATTGCTCTGTAGTATAGTTCAAAGTCTGGAAGTGTAATCCCTCCAGATTCGTTCTTTTTTCTAATGATTGTTTTGGCTATTCAGGGTCTTTTGCTGTTTCATTACAAATTTTAAGATTTTTTGTTCTATTTCCTGGAAATAAGCCTGTGGGATTTTAATGGGGATTGCATCAAACTTGTATATTGCTTTGAGTAAGATGGCCTTTTTAATAATGTTGATCTTTCCCAGTCATGAGCAGATCAACCCACTATATTAATATAGCTACATAATTTCCTTTTGATTAGTTTTTGTATTGTATGTCATATTTCGTTGGTGTCCTTATATTAATAGTCTGTTTATTATAAACCACATAAAACCTTTAAAAATATGACTATCAGAATTTAATGTAATTCCTGATGCATTTATATTTCAATATACTATTTGTTAACTATTTCATATCACATATTTTGTCTCCTTCTTTCTTTTGGATTAATCTGTTAATCAATTGACTTTTATTATTCTACTTCCCTTCTATCACCTTGTTATTTTTACAACCTTAACTCCTTTATTTGTTATTCTTATCTGGAGATTTTGACATACCCTTGATTTATTTGTACACTATGGAGTAATATGGTTGCCAGTTTGTACACAACTGAATGATGTTAATTATTTGAGCTAGATCCCCTCTTGACTTTTGTAGTATTATTGACCTAAATTTGCATTCTATATATATTTTTAGCTTCTCAATACAACATTATAATTGTTTACTACATTCAGTGTCCAAATAATTCACCCACATATTTACCCTTTCCAGTGCTCTTCATTCTTTTGCACTTTTTTTCTGTTACTTTTGTGGTACCTGGTGCCATTCTTTAAAATTAGTTTCTCAGTCATCATCTGGGGTGAAAACATTCAAGAAGAACATCTTTTAAAAAAGCTCTGATAAAGCAGTCCAGTACTTTCAAATACATTCTATGAGACTAATATTACCATGATTGCAAAATGAGACAAGGATAGCACCAAGAAAGAAAATTATACACCAATATCACTGAAGAAAGTGGATGCAAAAATCCTCAATAAAATCCTGGAGACCAAATTCAACAGTACATTGACAAATATACACTATGGTCAAGTGGGATTTATTCCAAGGGTGTAAGTATAGTTCAACACATGCAAATCACTCAACAAATATATCACATCAATAAAGAGAAAATCAAAATTATATGATCATATCAATGGATGTAGAAAAAGCATTTGACAACATTCAGCACTCATAAAGGCTCATAAATCAGCATAATAAAAGCAAGATATGACAAACCCACAGCCAATATCATACTTGATGGTGAAAAATTGAAATTCCCCTAAGATCTGTTACGAGAATGCCCACTCTCACTACTACTGTGCAACATAGTCTAAAAGGTCTTGGTCAGAGCAATTAGGCAAGAAAAGGACATTAAAAGAATCCAAATTTAAAAAAATGAAATAAAACTATCATTATTTGCAAATGACATGTGTAGAAACTACCAAACAATCCACCAAAAACTACGAGGAACAATAAATACACCAAAGTGGCAGGTTATAAAATCAACATATATAAATCAAAAGCACTCATATACAAACAATGAAAAAGAGGAAAATGAAATTAAGAAAGAAATCCCACTGATAATCACACCAAGAGATAAAATACCTAGTACTAAACTTAATAAAGGACCTCTACAATGAAAACTATAAACATTTTACAAAATAAATGCAAGAAATCATAAAGAGATGGAAAAATGCTTGTGGACTGGAAAAAGTAATATAGTAAAAATGGCCATCCTACCCAAAGCAATATACAGATTTAATGCAATTCCCATAAAAATTCCAGGGACATTCTTTAAGGAAATAGAGCAGACAATACTGAAGTTAGTATGGAACCACAAATGGCCTCAGATAGCTAAATCTACCTTCAGAAAAAAGAACAGCAGAGGTATCACACTCACTAACTTCAAACTATACTACAGAGTGATCATCATCAAAAAAGTATATTAGGAAAAAACAGGCACACAGACCAATGGAATAAAATTGAGAACTCATAAATAAAACCACATCTATTTGGTTAGTTAATATATGACAAAAGAGCCAATAGTACACAATGGAGGGAGGATATGCAATTCAACAAGTAGTGTTGAAAAAACTGGATATACATTAGTAGATTACTTTATTTCTATACACAAAAGTTAACTGATGGTGGAGTAAAAACATGGAGATAAGACAGGAAGCCATAAAATTCAAAGAGGATAAAGTAGTAAAAATGCTTCATGACAGAAGTCTCCAAGATGACTTTGGGGAAAGAACAGCTACAGCAAAAGGCTCAATGTAAAATTTAGCACTTAGAACTACATCAAACTAAAAAAATTCTGTACAGCAAAAGAAGCCACTACTGAAATAACAAGGTAATCCAAAGAATGGGAAAACATATTTGCACAACATATATCAGACAAAAATTTAACCTACAAAATACATAAGCAATTAATACATCTCAATAACAAAAAAGGTGCAGAAGAACTGAATAGGCATGTATGTAAAGACACACAAATGGCATATAAACACATGAAAAAATGCTCTATGTCACTCCTCAATAGAGAAACACAAATAAAAACACAATAAAATACCACTTCACACTAGTGAGAATGGCCTATATAAAAAAAAAGACTAAAAACAAAAATGTTGGAGAGGGTGTGGAGAAAAAGGAAGCCTCTTACATTGTTGGTGGGAATGTAAATTAAGTGCAGCCTCTTTGGAAAGCATTATGGAAATATCTCAAAAAAATAAGGATGGAGCTACCATTCAATTCAGTAATCCCACTTCTAAGTATATACCCTGAGAAGACTGAAACTCTTATCAGAAAAAAAATTCTGCACACCTATGTTCACAGCAGCCCATTTCACAATAGTGAAGACATGGAAACAATTTAATTTTCATCAACAGATGACTGGATAATAAACCTGTGGAATTTTATGCAGTTGAAACAAAAGATAAAATTGTCCCCTATTCAACAACTGGATGGAACTGGAGGGAGTCATGTTAAATAAAAATGCCAGAACTCATATGTGGAACATAATGAAACAAAACACATGAAGAAACCCACTGAGAATCACAGAAGACAAAGCATTGGCTTTGGGTATAGGAGAAAACAGGGGACAACATGGTGGTAAAGGGCACTGGAACTCTGGTGGTAGATGTGATGTGAAGTAACCACAGACTGAAGTCTGACTTCAATATCCTAAAACACAAACAACAATGTTACCAAAAAGTAATTATAAAATTTCTTTTTAAAAAGCAAAAGGATGAATAAAGATACATGATGCAAATAGCAGCTATAAAGTGCTGGAGTAGCCATACTAATATATGATAATATAGACTTTCAGAGAAAAATATTACTAGAGTTAAAAGGGGGTTCATAATTATACAAGTGTAAATTGATTAGGAAAATATTGCAATTGTGAATCTATATGCATGTAACAATAGAAGTTCAAAATATGTGAAGCAAAAACTGACAGAATTGAAGTAAAAATATACAGTGCCACAATAATGCTTTTTAATTTATTGAGCCACTGTGACTTGAATCTATAGATTGACCTGGTATTTATATCAGTCTATAAAACTATCTAACTATGTTTGGTTCTTTAATCAATGAGAATAAAGTAATAATCCCTACTCTCAATAATGAAGTAAAAATACAGGCAGAAAATCAGCAAGAATATAGAAAACTTAAAAAACACTATCAAACTTAAGTGATATCTATAAAATACTCCACCTAACCAGAGCAATATACATTCTATTCACATGCAAATAAAACATGATCCAGGATAGGCCTTATGTTAATACATAAAAGAGCTCTGTTACTCTAAAAGATATGAAATAAAGCAAAGCATATTCTCTGACCACAACAGACCTAAATTAGGAATACAAAGAATGAAATTTCCAAATATTTGGAAATTATACAACGTGCATTGACATAACTCATGTATGAAAGCAAGACTCACAAAGAGAATTTAAAAATATGTCGAAGTAAAAGAAAATGAAAATGCAATTTACCAAAATGTATGCACTACAGCTTAAAGCATGCTTAGAGGGGAATTTATAGTGTTAAACATTTACATTAGAAAATAATAAAAAATTTCAAAACAATAGCTTAAGATGCTACCTTAAAATTAGAAAAAATAGAAAAAGAACAAACTAAATCCAAGCAAAATGAAAGAATATAACGAAGATTAGAGCAGAAATCAATGAAGTAACAATAGCAACAACATAACACTTTTGAGAAAATAAATGAAACAAAAAGTCAGTTCTTGGCAAAGATCCATGCATA
>RJWH01004913.1:5929-70008 GCA_004363575.1 Solenodon paradoxus | reverse complement strand
TTTCTGTCATAACAAATTACCATGAACTGGGTGACTTAAAACAACAGAATTTTATTCTCTCACAGTTCTGGCAGCTACAAGTCAGAACCTTGTGTAGTAAGACTATAGTCTCTGTGAAGATTCTAGGTTTTCTTGCCTTCACCAGTTTCTAGTAGCCTTAGGCTTTCATTGGCTTGTGTCAGTGTAAATCTAATCTTTGTCCCTGTATTCACATGACCTTCTATGTGTGTATGTCTCTGCATTCTCTCTTCTTCTAAGGGCACCATTGTATTTAGGGCTCACCTTAAACCTAATATGATTTCACTTTGAGATCCATAGCTAATTACATCTGCAAAGACTCCCAAATAATTTCACGTTCTGAGATTCTGAATAGACACACATTTGGTGGGGAGGGCACTAGTCAACCCACTACAGAGGATGAACAGGAAATAATATTCTGAAGCAGTGATACACTAGAGCTATCTCAAATCTGCTCTGGTGAACCAGTTGTTAAATTTTCAACAATTTTGTTCCCTTGTTGACTTTACATTGCTGCTTAAAATTAGCCAGGATGGAAGTATTTACACCGTGGAAGTTGGCAATTGCTACAAATCAAGTTTGTTCATTTTTCTTCCAAAGAACCAATTGTTTAACATTCAATCAGCACAACACTGGTTTGAAGACCCTGTGTCTAAAATGAGATGTGTCTAGTGTGGCTGGACATAATGAAATGTGGCTGGAGAAATGTAAACCAAGTCATATAGGACTTTGAAGACCACAATAAGGATTTAGTTTAAACCCAAGTGCACCTGGGGACTATCTGAGAGTGTTAATCAGGAGAATGGCAGGGTTTGAGAGGGATTTTATCTTCATTAATTTTGTTATCTCCCATGATGTTTTGCACATAATAGATATTTGATAAATGCTTTTTAATCTAAATACCACAGACAGGTACAATGGTTAGTGTAGTCAGCAAGCACAGTCAATCAGGAATATGTCATGGAGAATCACAAGACATATCTATTATTACTGTGCACCATCCAGTTAACAGACATTCATCTAGAACATACTGTCTTTGGGCACTATAAGAATACAGGAGTCTTGTAGCAAACACAATAAAGCCTGTCAGAGTCCCTTGTAATAAGCTATTGATAAGATAAACATAAGAGGATCTCCTGAATTTGGGGGGCTTGGGGATGCTCCCATAGGAAGCACAATTTTTAGAGAAGGTATTGCTACCTAAACTATTACCCTTAGAGTGGCAAGCAGGCTTGAAGGAATGAGAGAGCTGTTATACACTTTGCTTGCCCACATTCACTATTTCTGTCAGCTTTATTCTTTTGGACTATGGTAGGCAGAATTCTAAGATGACTTCCAATGAGTCTCGCCCTTATAGAATGTCCTTTTCTTTGAATGTGGTTGGAACCCATGAATATGATATTACTCTTCTGATGTGATGTTATGCAGTAAGTTCTCCCTAATTAATGTTGTCAACACATTCTTGGAAACTGATTTAAGTGAAACAATGTTTAACAAAAGCAGATTCTTGAATAACTATTAACTAGGAGATTTTTTTTTCTCATCAGTGTTGTAAGTAAATGACGTTGAATGAAGCATGATCTGCTAATAGCAAAAGGGACATTGTCCTGATTGGGTCTGACCTAATCTGGCGAAAGATCTAAAAGTAGAGAATATCCTCTGGACAAAGACGAGGAAGGCAGAGATTTGGAGCACAAGGCAGCTTCAATGTGCTGTCGCTGGCTTGACATTGAAGGAAGCAGTATGAAAA
This sequence comes from Solenodon paradoxus, assembly GCA_004363575.1. Classification (NCBI taxonomy): domain Eukaryota; kingdom Metazoa; phylum Chordata; class Mammalia; order Eulipotyphla; family Solenodontidae; genus Solenodon; species Solenodon paradoxus. The sequence continues at coordinate 68,240 of RJWH01004913.1, read as the reverse complement.
AGATGAAGACCTTAGTTCTACAGCTGCAAGGAACTGAGCTGAGAAGTGGATTTTCTGCCCCAGGGACCTCAGCCAAGTCAACACATTGATTTCAACCAGGTTATATTCTGAACAGGAAGCTAGCCATGATGTGCCTGATTTCTGATCTATAGAATTACAAGATACTAGATTAGTGTTGTTTTATACTAGATTCATGTGGTGATTTTTACCTAACAATAGAAAACTAATGCAAGGGCCTCCACTCTGGAGAACTGGTTCAGGAATAGTAAGAATAAAAAACTTTTCCCTCATTCTGTTAAGATAAGGTGAGGAAAGCTCAGGGTTAGTATATAGAGCAGGGACCTAGCACAAAGAAATGTCTGTGAAGTTCCACAGCTCCTAAGGGGGCAGGAGTGACATTATTACAAGGTGTTATTACAAATGATTATGATTTCACAACTGTTCTGTAAACTACAATCAAGTTTATGGCTTCCCACGCCAATTCTTATGCAGCATATTATTATGAATAATGAGCATGCCATGCTGTGGGCCTTGTAGGCACTGATGCAGACCCTGGTCACAGAAAAGGAAAGCACATGAGACACTGCATCATGTTCTTTTGTGATTCAAGCTCGTCTCCTGGAATATAATTGTTCTCATTTTGCCCGTTAGGCAGGTGCCTTGGAGAGTGTGGGGCCTTGAATAGGATTCCAGACTTCTCTTTGTTATACAGAAAATGCAGTGTGCACAACAGAACGTCAGTGATAAAAATAATTGTAACATGTCTGAAAGTTTTCATTCTGTGCAAGGGGAGTAGCTTGCTATGAATGTATCTCAAAAGAGAATTTCTGGTGCGAGGAGACATGGTATTGGTTTACTTTACCTTGCAGATATTGATATAACTAATTCTATGAAGTATGCTCTGATGAACAATACCAATGAGTGATAGGTGGCTCATGGTTAGTTTATTGATGCTCATTTCCTTGCAATCCCTCCTAAAGATAATTTCTATCTCAGATTTCATGCTACCTAAGCTTCTCTCATTTAGTTTAGCTCTCTACAGGAGTAATCAATCTTACTTGATTCTACATAAAATCAATGCATACTGGGACCCTGCTCCTTCTCTCATGTAGATGTCCTTGAATACATACTCACAGCACAATGATAATACCTTTTCCTAATATAGCACTTTTGAATAAAAAGCAGTTATTGCCTCCTTTTCACATATACATAAACAGCAAAAAGTCAATAACTTCCCATTGAGAAAAGATAGATTGGGCTGAATATCTAAAGTTAGATGTATGAATGAGAAGAGAATTACCAGAGCAGAGCACTGTGTCAAGAAGTACCCATGCCTGATGATGGTGATGACTTTGAAAGAGGCTTGGAACGAGACAGACCTTGCTGAGTGTGTAATGTGATTCTTGATTTAATTTTGATTTCATTTCAGTTAACTTTTAGCGTGAATTGAGAAATCAAGGCCATCTTCCATTTGATAAAGATAAGTTCAAAGAGAAAAAATGCATTTTATTCATTTAACCCTAAATATGTATTTCATGGTGTAGGGGAGGAAAAATCTTTTCCTTATACTCTCCTAAGTTCAATGGCTGAGGCCTGTGAATCAGATTGATAAGAGATCGATTAACAAGAGAAAAAAGTTTTAATTATATATGTACACACCAGAGTTCACATGCACGCACACATACACATGCACACACATGCACACACAAAATGTGACTCAATGAAACAGTTAATTGATTGAGGCTTATCTATTATCTCAGACTAAACAAAGAAAAAGGAGTTTGGGGTTTCTTGGTGGGGGAGGCAAGTTATGGGAAGGTAAAGGGAGGAAGTGTATCATAAACCAGCATTGTCTTATATGCAGATAAGAGCTTCTCAGAAGAGTTGTCTCCTGAGGAATAACTGTCTTTTGGGTACAGACATCTCGATAAATGTAGATTTCCTTTACAAATGGGGAAGGGAAGTGTATACTCTACTTTTAGGCAGTAAAGAGGAGGTAAAGAATTTTTGCTACAGTATTGGAAGACTATTGGTAATTTAGCAGTCGGAGTAGTGCTGTCATGTTTGATGAAGAGTGAAGTTAAATTGTATTGTCAATCCTAGTTACCTCAATATTAAAAACTGGACAAAAATAAAAGAAACAGGTGGACACATGATAATCTGATAAATAAAATTTATAAAATTGTGAATACAAAAAATTTTTTCCTGTATCTATTGGTTCTCCATTGCCTTTAGTTTAAAATAATTGCCTAGGCTGAGAAGACATAGTTCAGATTGACATATTTTGATCCCTTCATTATATACACATAAACTTCTCTTTAGAAATGTCTTTTTCAGTGCCATTTTTTGAAATTTTTCACTATTTTTTACCTCTTTAAATTAGATATGGAAGGAAAAATGACTCAATCAATTTACAGCACTATCTTATGCTCATTACTTAGGATGAGACATCCCTTGGGGAACACTTGGGTGGAGACAGAAAAGATCCCAGTCAGTTTATTCAAAAAATAACTGTTGAGTCAGCAGTACAGATAAGGCCCCTGACTTCATGGAACTTATAGTTTAGTGGAGAGGGCATAGCAATTTAAGAAGTGAAATTTAGTGAGATAATTTAAGGTTAGAAAGGGGATCAGAATATGCCACACCAAAATATGCCATTTTGGCATAATAATTGTTTTGAACTAAAGGCAATTAAAAAACTGTAGACACAAGAGGAAGTTTTGCCTTCCTGCTTTATGTCTAAAAGGATGGCAAAATTTTTCACTTGTTACAGTGTCTCTCTATATACCAGGAAGAGAAGAATGACTCTTAATGACCAAGAAATGGCATCAACTCAAGTTTGTATAACAAAACATATTAAATAACTCTTATTTACCATTAGCTTCTCCATTATATTTACTTTCCCATAATTTGCTGCCTCCTAGAAGCCCAAATTCTTTTTCTGTTGTCCAGTTATTAATCTACAATGTGGCAGTTTTTTGTTAAAATAGTAATAAGCCTCTGAGTCTAGACTTCACTTTGGAATTTCACTACTTTTTCTATATAGCCCTACTCCCACCCACCATAAAGTTAAAAATATTAATTAAATGTGTGTCTTCTCTTAAGCTGTGTTTTGTGAGTTTTGTAACCGACCTAGATACTGAACATAAAAGAGTAGAGGAAATTCACCACCCCCTCACACACACAGTGGTGATAACTATTATGAAGAAAATAAAAGAAAGTGCTGAGACAGGTGATTGAGGAAGGTGATTTTGATTTGGTTGTTAGGAAAGGCTCCTCTGAAGAGAGGGCATTACAGTTGTGAGGATGTGTGTAGGATGAAAAATACCAAGGTCTCAGGAAATACATTCAAGGCAGAAGGGATAGTAAGTGAAACAAATTCCTGACTGGACATCAGCCTGAAGTTTTCAACAGGCAGAAAGAAGGTTAGAGTAGTTGGAGCAGAGTAGACTGTGAGGGAAGGGGGAAGATGAACTAGATGAGGTCAGAAATTTTGGCAAGGACCAGATTATATGGTCTCTTGTAGGCCAATGGTTCCCAAGCTTGAATGAGTATACTAATTATCTGTAGGGACTGTTAAGATTGGCTTGTTGGGCTATATCCTGAGAGTTTCTGATTCTGAGGATATGAGTATGGGTCCAAGAATTTGTATCTTGGAATGACCTGAGTTCTCATGCTACTTTTCTTCTCTTTTATTTAAAGAAAGGTGCAGGCAGGAATGAGGGCAAGTAGGCAGGCAGGCAGGCGAGAGAAGGAAGCAGCACTTTATTTTTATTTTTCATTTAGTTGTTCACACCAGTTGTTCCACCTGGGCTCTTGTATCAAGGGGTATATGACCTGCATTCTCTGGAAGTGATTTACCTAATCACAGCTCCAGCAGGGCACGTCACATTCTACTTTTCTTCTTCTTGAATGAAGTCATTGATATCACTGAGCTTCAGTTTCTTACTTGAATATTAAATATCACAGATAAAAGTTTTATAGGGTATTAAACAATCTCATATGTGCTAGAGCAGGGAAAATTTAGTCTTATGATTATGCTGCAAGCAAAGGAAATCACAAATACAGTTGTAGGATATGGTAAAACAAGAAAGATGTGAGTAAAGAGAGAAGAGGCATGGAGAGTTACAGACAGGCATGCCTTAAAAAATAAATTTAAGTTAAAACATTGTTAAAATGAGAGACTAACCTGGGCCAGAGTTTAGATTTTTATACTGAACTTGAATGCTTTATTCTTGAATTTATTCGTGGAATTGTGTGACTTTGATCTCATAAGAAGTAAAATGCTCTGTTAAAGACTCAAAAGACATTTGTCAGAGGAGACTAGTAAAGGACTCTTAAAACCTTTTTGAAGTGGAAATGATTTGAATTGCCCAAAATTTCACCCATCAGGAGAGAGGGTTTGGTAATGCTCACCTTAGTGACAGTCTTTGATTGCATACTTAATGCTGCTAACAGCTGGGAATTTAACCTAAAGATATTTGAGCATAATGTGTGTATATGGGAAGTTAATATTTATTTAATTTTAAATAACATAATTGAGAAACACTGGAGGCAGAAAAGAGGTATATTTATGTGTGTGTGTGTCTGTGTATGTATGCATTTTGACAAGTATGCAATATTCCTGTCTCCAGTCTAAGGAAGCCTACTTGATCTGTGAGGATGCTAAAGATGGAGGTAGAAGTTAAAGCACTCCTATTTTCTTTCTTTTTTTGTTATTGAGGTATTTTGGCTTACAATAAAAGTTTCAGGAGTACAGCCCCACATCTAAACAAATGTATATACCACTCTGAGTTCACCACCAAATATCTAGCTATCATCTACCTCTATGTAATTAACCTCCATCATGCATTTTTCTCACTCCTCTTTGACCAGTCTTCTTGTAACCACTGTTTGATTGTCAGTCTAAGGCTTTGCTTCTATTGTGTTTTGTTTCATTTGCTTTGGTTTCATCATATTCTACATATGAGAGAATCATCTGGCATATGTTTCTCTTTCTGACTTATTTTGCTTAGAGTCACCTCATGTTCCATCTTGTTTTCTTAAATGCCTTGACATCAATCCTCACATTTACAGGGTCAGAGACACCAACAATCTTATAGTTTTATATTTAGGAAATTCTTCTACATCTTTGTTTGATAAAAGCCTAGCAGTAACCACAAAGTATTTAATTTTTAACTGTTAACAACTAGAACATGATAGCAGAGGGACTGTCTCTGAAGATTTCTAAGGAAATGTTTCTCATGTTATAGGAATAGAGTATGTGCTTTTTGGTTATAAGCCAAATTAGGGTTTTGAGATATATAGTTAAAGTGGCCTGTCAAATCCTTCTTCACTCATGCACTCAAGAGAGATGGGGACAGAGCTGGAAAAGGCTTTGCCTGAGTATGTCTTATTGGTATTCAAGTATTCTGGGTGTCTGTCGCACTTTCAGTTCTGATCAGTTAACAGTGAATAATAAGACTAACGCCTAGAGTGGTTAGGTTGGGAACCCAGGATGAAAAATGGATGATGTCAGAAGTAGGAGTCTGGTGCCAAAGGAAAGATTTTAAACCCTTCAAAGTTTGCTCTGGAGCTCTCTCCTTGCCATAGATGCAGCAGGCCCAATATGATGATGAGGGAGGGGTTGGGTAGGACTCAGGTTACTTAGACCCAACACTGGCTCCGTTGTGGTGGCATGATGATGAAACTTTTTTGTTTCACATTCTGCCTACCTCTTATGTTCTTTTCACATTTGTCTCGTATGTCCAGCATCTGTGGAATGTGTTTCTACTCCCTCCAGGAGGCCTTACTGATTGACTCATTTTCCTTGTTCTTCCTCTCATCTCCTTTCCTGCTCTTAAAACTCCATTGAGTCTGTTTTCATGAAGGTGGTCACTCTAGGATGAAAAACTTGCAATGGAAGTACTTCTGGCTAACCAGGGAGGTAATAGAGAAGGAACTTATTCTATGTAATCAAACCAAGCTGAATCAAAAGTTTAGCTCTGTGCTTACAAGTTCTATACCATCAGGCACCCTGTTGTCAGGGTTAGGACAACAAAACAGAAATTACTCTCAATATTGCAATCAAAAAAGTGAAAACACAGAGAGTCATTTGCTTATATGACTGGTAGAAAGGCTGGAGGAACAAAGGTCAAAAGAATTCATTGGTAGTGCTCAGATTTACTGTGAGCTCTCAGAGACTCAGGAAGTTGCTTCAGCTGTCCAAGAAAGGAATTGTAGGAGACTGCCACCCATGGTCACAGCTGCCAGCAGCAACAGGGAGGATGATTATAAAAGAAACACCTAGAGGCTGATGAAAAAATTCCTGTCTCTTGACACATATAGGTCTACATCCTGGTGCCTTTTCTTCAACTTCCAAATTTTGTGCATATTCATTTCATTAGGGGAACCTAAAATGAATCCACAATCCTGATGGCAAAGAAGTCTGGGAAATGTCGTTCCCATACTTCCAACCCTTGAACACCAGGAGGCATTGAAGGAAGTATAAAGAATGCTAAGTGCTAGCACAGCCTAAGTTCAGCACAAGGCATTATGTTTTTGAGCCTGTATTGTCATCAGTAAAGTAGAGGTCATAATATTCACAACATAATCATTAAAAAATGTATGCAAAGTGACTGATACAAATATGCAAAACTATTTGTCCCTTCTTCCACTGGAAAATCATCCTTTGATCACAGAAAGTCAACATAAAAAAGGAACTTAGTGCTACTTTTTAAAAATATAAGAATAATGAAGGCATTCAGAGTATTGTGTTACCCCAAAATGTGCTACTGTGGCATAAAGATTATTTTGAACTGAAGGCAATTGATATTAATTAGACAAAAAAAAAACTCTGGCCTCTCCTCCACCAGAAAGATCCAGAAGTTTCTTAAGCACTAGAGAGAACTCTAAATTCATCAGTTCAGAGACTGTGTTGAAGCACAACACAGTTTCTTCCCAGGTGTAATCTGAAACTGACCCCCATCAGAGGGCAGGGAGAGATCAAAAAAAGAGTCAGGCTACTCCATATTGGTAAGTAGCAATTTTAATGAATAGCAGAACTTATTGTCGTGGGTGGCCACATGTTGAATAGCTTTCCACAATTCTTACCCCTCTCAAAATCTCGAAGATTTGTAGAGGTATAACTGGGTAGTAAATGGGGACCCAATGAACCTAGCCATCCAGGAAAAGTGAGGCAAGAAGACTTATGATCCGCCTGATAAGCTAGTGGCTGTCAAATTCCCTAAATATATCTTCCCCGCTGTTGCTCTGCTTTATGTACACTTTGTCTAATCTCTGTACCTCCTTCAGTTAGGAAAGGGAAGTGGGTCTAAGAGAGAGCAGGTCTCCCATTTCCTTGATTGGCGCCTATCAATAATAAACCTACTTTCCTTTCACCAACATCTGTCCTCTTGAATATTAGTGTTTGGGGCAGTGAGCAGCTGGAACCAAGTCCAGCAACAGAAGCTTTAGCCATGTTGACTTATATATACAGCACATTACACATTCAAGACTGTATACTTGGAGCAACTTTTGGGAACATATATTTCTAGGAGAAGAAGGGGAGAATGCCTTTGATTATTCCAAGGTCCAGCTAGTGGATCAATTAGGTGGTCACATTCTTTTGATTGTCTTCCCCAACAGAAAGCACCAGAGGAATTAATATAACGAACTTTAAGAACTTGCATGTATCCCCACCCTGCCCCATCTCTATCCCCTGCTATTTTTTTTTAAGTAAAGATGCAAGCAGGAATGAAGGCAAGTAGGCAGGAAGACAGGAAGGGAGAGGAGGAAGACTCATTCATTTTATTTTATCTTTATTTAGTTGTTCATATTGGTTGTCTCCCCCTGGACCTAGAACTCAAAGCCAGGGGTATGTGATCTGTATTCTTTCAGAGACACCTAGCTGCTACTCCACCAGGGCATGCCTCTCCATTTATTTTACTTTCCCACAATTTATCACTCCCTGAAACTCAAAGTCCCTCCCTTTCATTTTGTTACTTTTCTAAAATGTTCTTTTGTTAAGATACCACATAAGCCTGAGTTAAAACCATGCCTTTGAGTTACTCATCATTGAGTATTCCTGTGTATATACCTAATGCACATGTTAATAAACGCTGGTTTTCTTTTATTAATCTGCCTTTTGTCAGTCTAATTTGCAGGATCCTATCAAAGAACCTAAGATGGTGGAGCGAAAAAGGTAAGTTTTTCCTCCTCTAGAGCAATAAATGCTGATTGTTAAAATTTTGAAAATGCTATCAAAGACAAAATGCATTGAACAACTAAGGAGATGAGTTTATTCAGACTATTGTAATAGGGAGACTGTTCATAAATTGGGAACCTCTCAAAGAAGAGAGCACCTAAGGTTTTAGAGAGGCAAGTAAATAAGGGAGTCTTGATATAGGATGGACAGAGAATTTTATGGGAGTGATGAAGAACCATGAGGAAGGGAGGTTGGAAGTAGGTCTTATCCCTAAATACCAAAGACAGGTGGTCATTTACATTTTATACTTTCTGAAATGGGATGGGGAATTGCTTAATCATTGTTGCTTTCCAAGAGCACAGGGCTCAGATAAAATTCAATGTTCATTGTTCATTTGTTCAAGACAAATGTTATGAGTCACTTAAAAACTTAGAAATGATTATCAACCTACTATGTGGAGGAAATAGGGTCTAAGAAATAGTTTTGTAGGACACCTGTTGGCATATTTTCTATAAGACCAGTCAAACCACCTGTTGAAATTTGTTGGTAAAAGGTAGTTGTTTTAGGATCCTAGAGATGAAGAATTTTAAAGGAGGGATGTCTGAAGTGAAAAAGAGAAATACTGATACAAAAATATAAATGTGTTCTTTTTTTCTTTCCTTCCTTCTTTTTCAAAATTGTAGCTATATAAGAAAAACATTGGTTGAATCTATTGTGGTAATCATTTCATTAAATATGTACATCATACCATAAACCTTAAACTAATACAGCTATGTATGTCAATTTATCTAAATAAAACTGTGAACAATAAAAAGTTAGATTAAAATGAAGAGCTGGGAGTTGAAACAGTCCATTGGATGCCAAGAAATGAGTTTGAAGAAATTCTTTAGTTCAGGAGAATTGCAACTATCTAACAAAAATATTTGTTGGTTGATAGAACAAGGGCTTCCAGGAAGGCATAGGTAACACCATTCGATAAAGAACCCCTAAAAGCTCCACTGTATAGCATTTGAAGAGGATGCTCAACAAACCCTTGTCTTAGTCTTTCTGATAACATCCTTGGATACTAGGCCATAGTCTCAGTCTTTCCTGATAATGTCCTTGAATTCTTACTGTATTGTTTTGACTAGTGTCTTGTAGTAACATTTTAATGGATTTCTCAACAGACTCTGCCTCGGCAGTCCCAGACAACATCTCGTGATTCTGAGTAAACTGCAAGAGCACGGCACCTTAAATCTTGCTGACCAGGAGCAACTGAAAGCCCACCCTGCTTTCTACATTCCTTATATAACCACAGACCTGCAACTTACTCCATTCCTGCACACCAACAACAGAAGCCCCTTCCGCAGGAATGGTGAATTTCTTTAGTGAATTTCCAATAAGCTTTTGGATATTCATAGTGCTTCTGGGTCATTCTTCCCATGCTCTTCAGATCAGGAGGCCCCCCAACCTTCTGGGAGACCTAACATTGGTGTCTTAAATATGATTAACCATAAAGATAGGAATCTTTAGAAGTTTAGAGGAACAAATGTATAGCAGTTGCTTCTGACTACTGTGCATTCATTGTTCTGGAGGTCAGAATTTTGTGAGAACTAGTGCAGCAAATTCATTGACTTTCTTGAAACTCTTTAGTTATATGTTAACATATTCTTGGTCATTTTGTCCACAGTACTGGTTACCTCTTATTAAGTGTAAACCCGGACTAGTACCCAGGGAGACTCCTTAGTAAGAAGGGGGACCTCGACTCAGGTACATAGTTCTTGACTTAGCTGCAAGAAGGAATTAAAAGATGAGTCAGGAATGTTAGAATATAAAAAAGATCTGCTAGCACCCCAAAAGTACACAAGTGAGAAAGATTTGGGCATGCTCTAGGTTAGAGTCTCACCACAGGAGTCTAGAGATGGTGACTATGTAGTGCCTCTTGAGAGTTATTGCATCCAGTCACTTAATATTCGTTATATCCTGAGGAAAGAATGGAATTTTCTTGGTGAAGGGAAGGCCTTTCCTTCTTAAAGGGGACCTTGCATTTAAATCCTTATATGATTCTGTTTAGAAGTGTCATGGCCTTGGAAGAGGTAGTCTTTCCAGCATACTACTATATTAATGAGATGTAGATTGGAATATAATGAGGTTTGAGGTCAATTGAGGTCAGATCAAGGGCATTTCAAGTGCCATGGTTCTATTAGATGCACACTGGTCCTAGACCAATAGTTGCTCTGCAAACAGACTTTTTCTTCAAGCTGCTAGTAATTTTTCTATCACAGAGTAACCTCTCATAATGACACACATGACCTGAGCATTTCATGGGACTTCCTTAGTAATCCAGAGAGTTACTTGTCCAGACAGAATTCCACCACTTGTATGGTCTACTGCTATAGTTAGAGTTACCATATGTTCTGATTTGACTGGGATTGTCCTAGTTTAACAATGTTGAACACTCCTCTATGCCAACTGGAATGCTGGCCAGAACCCACCATGTCCTAAGACAACCTGAACTCTGACTCATGCCTGACCATACTTAGGGCTATATGTCCCACTTTGACCTGGATTGTTCCAGTTTATCAACAGCTATCCCAGTGTTTCGCCCAGTTTGAAATTCTGTCCTGGTTTCAAACACAGTTTCCTAAAAGTTAATTTGGGTAAACACTCCCAACAAATGAGCTCTAAATTAACAGGCAGGGATGCAGGGTTCCCCAATGGGAGTGTGACATTCTACACCCCCAGTCTTGTGCCAGACCACAGTCTCCCTCCTATACCTGTAAGCCCCTCCTACACCTGAATACCCACCATGCCTGGTGATAATCCAATTGATTCCAGCTTCAATTCTAAAAATTTTGCTAAGTCTAGTAATAGTGAATTCTTTGGTGTTTATATCCAGTCTTTAGAATTCAGCTTGCAAGGTTTTTTTGGGGGTCCTGGGGACGAAGACCAGTGCAAGGAAGCCCAAACTCTCAGGGATCTGGACAGTGAAGTTTTATTCTTGATGACTCTGAATCAGGAAAGAGGGTGAAATTTGCATATGTCAGTTTCAAGTATCATAATCAGATAATGAAGAAAACTGGAAAAATTGCCAAATGGGTAAAAATTGACAATTTGGGTTAGGATCCAGTACAATTTTTAGGTTTTTCCAGAGGGAGAGGAGGTTAATTAAATCTCCATCAGATGAGATACAGCCCATCAGTTACCTGTAATTCACAAAGAGATGCAAAATAGTTCAAAGATGACAACGAACAGGATGAGAATCTGATAACCCAGAAGGGTGCATTAAACAATATCCAGAGTTCTTCATTGAAATACAAATTTTCTCTCCAATACTGAAAAGTTTAGTCACTTAAAATTATGTAAACCTTTATTATATAGTTGAGACCATAATGAATATTCAATTCGATATTTTGATTTCTTTATGTGCTTTCCTCCCTTAATTGAAAAAGAATTTTTTAGAAGAAAATGTTACATATTGTATAGAATAGCACATCACTCTGAAAACCAAATGTATTTTTCAGTACCAAAAAAGTAGCAAAAAAAGTTTAAAAATCAACAGGATCTAAATTGGGAGGTAGAGAGGAAGGGAAATAATACTACAGAATGCCAAATATTTATGTGCTTAACCCTCACAAGTGGTTTTTCTTATTTTTGCATCCCTTCAGCAGGAACATAGACATTGGCACCAAGAAGTCCTTTATTAAAGGACAGGAATGACTTTGTTTTGATCCTAATTAGAAACAGCATTTTGTCTGCCTCAGTGAAAGAAAGTGAAGAAACAACAGAAGCCATTATTCCTGCTAAGTTGATGTTATGATTCAATATGCGATTGGAAAACTGTGGGCCACGGGTCAAATCCAAATGTTGGAGAGAGAAAAACTTTCTCTAACCTGTTATGTTGTTCTTGAGGCCTGTAAATTAAAATGAGAAAAGATGTATTAGCAAGAAAAAGATATGTTTTTATTCATGTTGGTACTCAGAAGTTCACAGAAAAAGATAGTTCTTCAAGGAGGTATTTAAAATTTGGGAACTATATATCATCTTAAGACAGGGAAGGGGCATTTCTGGGAGAACGAATAATTTCTTAGAAGTGCAGAGGAAGTCACTAATGGAAACGCAAATGACTTCAGAAAGATTAATGGGTCCTCAGATGAATAAAAGGGAGAAATGACACTTTTGTGACAATGTCTATTAGGGTGTAGTGAAGGAGCTCAAAACAACACCCCAAAACTCTGGAAACCCCACTTTGCCATGCAGACTATTTTGAACTGAAAAAAAAGGTTACTTTGGAGAAAGAGACACCATCTAACCTTTTCCCTAGACTTCTTGTCCTCTTTGTCACCACTTCCTTAAGACTATACTTTCCCTAAGAGAAATAATCATTGTTCCCTAATTACCAAGAAGGAGAATGTAGTTTGGAAGTTCTTCCAAATCTAAGAACTATCTCTACTCTCAGGGTAAAGATAAGACCATCCCCTCTCTGTCACATGAAGCCTGCACCCCTTTCTTCTGCCTTTACCCCAGGCCCTTTACCACATTCTTTGGTGTAAGATTTAAACTCCAGTTTCTGTGATTGAAAGTGGAACCTACCCAATCATGGTGGCTCCCCCATATGCATGTTATTCAATTGTTATTTTTCCACTGCCGACCCATTTGATATTGTTTTATTTCAACCAGTCTGAGAAGAACCAAGAGGGGAAAAGGGAATTCTTCCCTTTGAACCCCACAGTAGCATGAACTTGCTTTCTAGAGAAATGAAGATTAGACTTGTTCCTGGGAACGGGATTTTTGACAATTGAGTTCTTTGGGGGAAGTTCTGCTTTTAGGAGGGTAAGGGATGTCAGGAACTTAAATGCCCTCAACTTAAAATAATTCTTATGCCAAAGTGGCATATTTGGGGATAATAGCTTGATCTCTTTCACAACTCTTTCACTGCTTGCTTTTATAAATAAAGTTTTATTAGAATACAGTCATGCCCATTTGTTTATATCTTGGCTGCTATATGGCTGCTTTCACCATAGTTGTCATAGAGACTTTATGGTCCACCAAGCTTAAAATATTTACTACCTGGCCAGGAGTTTACAGATTCCTGATTTAATTATATATATAACAGATATATACCATGTACATGATATATGTGTGTGTATGTTATTTTTGTGTACCAGGCTTATGTATACTTCAGAAACAAATACTGAGGAAAAGCAGACGAAGAGGCTATAGGGACACAAGAGCTTTCTTGACGACAAAGGGTAGACAAAAGCGTCTGATTCAGAGCTAAACTACAGGTTTGGGACTCAGGAATCAGGCCAAAGAGGAGACAGTGGAGCTTCAGGAAGATAAGGGCCACCTGGAGAGTCACTCCTAGAGCAGTGGTGAGCCTCCAGCAGGACAGAGACGTGAAGGTGGGGGAGACTGTCTTGAGCAAGGTGGAAAGAGAACCAGCGCACTGAGCCCATGCTGTGAAATTGCATTAGGCACTGGAATAACCAGAAGGCACCCCCAACCATCTCCCACCTGAGATCTCATCTCAGGATCTACACATCAGATATCCCACACACTGGATCCTGCCCACCAGATATCCTGCCCTCAGGATTAAAGACAGAAGGCAGTCTTCTAAAGGGGACTAAACTTCACTACTACACACTAGCGCCCACCAGTGGGTGAAGGCAGAACTGCAGACTGATTGCCAATTGTGGGCCAGTAGCTAAGTGATCAACCTACAAACTGCCATCATGCATGGATGGCGCATACACACTGCATGGAATCCACATCCACAGAAATATAAACAAGAAAATAATAGAGGGAGTAAAAGCGAAAACATAACAAAGAGAAGAAATGAAGCAATATATCAAAGAAATTAAAAAATACAGTTGCTGAATTAAAGAACACAATAGAGGGATTCCAGAATAGTATGGATAAAGTCTCCACTAGAATCCTTGAGCTAGAAGATAGGGCAGAGAACCAGCAAAGAAATAAAAGAATGTAAGGAAATAATGACAGCATTTTCTTCCCCTATTTGTACCAAGAACACTGATGAAGAGAACACTCACTTGATTTCCATGAGCATGTTAATCATGTTACCTTAAATTCATCCTCAGGTAGTTTGAACACATCTGCTGAATTCAGATTTCCCCCTGGGGTTTTGTTTGGATTCATCATCTCCTATATATTCCTCTGTGTCTTTGTTCTGGTTGGCATTCTGTTTATATGCCCTGTGGATCTACTTTTTATTGACTGTTTTTCTTCTTATAAGACAGGTTCTACTATATTTACCTTTCTTAGTGTTGACCTTTATTTTACCATTTTTCCACCTTGATTTGAAGAATTATTTAGACTACTGGGTAAAGGATTAGAAGGTCTCCCAATTCATCACAGGCAAACTAGGACTGACTCTCATGAAGCTAAACAGTCTTTGATTGACATATCCTATAAGATATGCCAAGCTCTGGTTACAGAGAACATGGGGACAATTATTACTTTATTTTATTTAAAGAAAAGTGCAGGCAGGAATGAAAGCAAGTAGGGAAGAAGAGAGAGGAGGAAGAAGCATTTTTATTTATTTCATTTAGCTGTCTATCTTGGTTGTTCCCCTACCCTGGGACATGAACTCAAGTCTGTGGGATAAACATAGACTGTACACAATCCCTACTACACTAGGGCATCCCTGGAAACAATTTTTGATCAGCAAACAATAATTCATTCATAATGGGGAAATAAGGAATTTAATTTTCCTCTTGCCTTTAACATCATGATGAAGAATGCCTGTGGGCTGTTTAGATTAGGGAAGCTGATAATCAGGCAATGTAAAATTAGGAGAAGCTATGGGATTTGAGAATAAAGGAGTTTTGAATCAATAATTTTTCAGGAAATTGCTATGTGGACTTGGCAACATAAATTGAGTTGTGGATTCATTCATCTTGGAAAATTATTAAATAATTATTGGCTTTATTCACATACAGTAAAACTTTATTCAATTGGATAGCACTAGTGAAAATTTTTATGATTCCTGTGAATGAGAGGTTAAATATTCATGGGAGTAAAAATATGAAATATTTTCAATTGCTTGTCATTAGGAATGTGCAAATTTAAAAATATATATCTCATTCTTAAAGGAGAGCCTCTAGAGATTTTTTTTTCCTATTCAGCACTATGTTAAAATAGCTAAGTAAACTACGTGAAAGTAATATATTCTGCCCATCATTTATTCATTCATCCAACAAATATTTATTGAGCACTTTACTATGTACCAAGCACTGTTGTAGCAACTGGGGATGAATAACAAAAGGAATGTGCTCTCATGAAATTTACTTTTAAAAATAATATTTCTATTATTCTTTCATTTGTTTTCAATGCTCTGTGATTTTTAGGATACTAGATTCTCACTTTAGTCAATGTGTATATCACAACACACCCACCACTAGAGTTCGAAAGTCAGTCACCATGATCATTTTTCCTGATCCAACCCAGGCTCCTTCCCATACTCCTCATGCTCCCCCACTGCTAACCATGGTCTTGAATCAGAGTCCTGAGAGTTTTGTTTGTTCATTTTTGTTTTCTTATATTCCACATATGAGTAAAACCAACCTAAATGCCTGTCAACAGATGACTGGATAAAGATGTGGCATTTATATTCAATGGAATTCTACTCAGCTATTTAAAAAGATAAAATTATGCCTTTTGCAATAAACTGGATAGAATTTTAGGTAATTAAGCTAAGTGAAATATGCCAAAAAGAAAATGAAGTTTACTTTTAATAAGAGAGACAAGTAGAAGAGAAAAGTAAATATGGATTATGAAGTTAGTGCCTTATGTTAGCTACTTATAAAGAAGAATAGAACAAATCGAGAGGATATAATATTACAAAGAAAGGACAAGAATAATTTTTGATATGATGGTAAAGGAAGGTTTCTGAAGTGGTTACGTTTGAGATGAAAACAATTATTAAAGTTTTATTGAACATTTCATAGTATGTTGGGGAATGCCAAATCATTTACAATATTGAATATTCCCTTTCAGGATCTTAGTATCACTCAGTCAGGTTTTCTTTGAAGTTTCATATTTTCTTTAATATAGGTCTTATCCAAATCTTGATAAAATTATTCTTATGTTTTAAAATATGTGTGCTTCCACTGTAAAATGGAATATTTTTTCATTACAGTTTGTATCTGATTCTAGTTGACATAGGAAAGCTATTAACTTTTTATATTTTTCTTGCATCTTGTACATCTGGTGTAAGACAACTACTTACTAGATTTGCCTTGTAAGGAGACAATCATATTGCTTCTTTTTTTTTATTGCATTGGCTGTGTCTTCCAGGGCAAAATAGGATAATAATAATAATGATGATCTTTTAAAAAACATCCTCATATTAGGAATCCTTATAAA
Organism: Solenodon paradoxus; assembly: GCA_004363575.1. Classification (NCBI taxonomy): domain Eukaryota; kingdom Metazoa; phylum Chordata; class Mammalia; order Eulipotyphla; family Solenodontidae; genus Solenodon; species Solenodon paradoxus. The sequence goes on along the minus strand of RJWH01004913.1, from coordinate 51,688 downwards.
ATTTATTCCACCAGTAAGCGTGTTGCTTGTGGTTGTTTTCTTACATAACATTTATAACATTTTATCCAAGTTCAGAAAGTTATTTTATTATTTGTTTGCTAAGAGGTTTAGCAGGAATGAGTGTTAAATTTTTCCATATTCTTTTTGGTGACTCTTAATGCTGGCATATGTTTCCCTCCCTTCATTTAACCCATTTATGGGAGGTAGGAAACTGGGTTTTTAAGTGCTGAAACACTCTTACTTTCATGGGAAAATATTTTTGGTCAAAATAGATTAATTCTAGAATGTAATTGACAAAAATGTCTTCATTGTTTTACATACATTCATTAGTAAAATAGGTATATAATTTGTGTGTGTGTGCATATTGTGTGCTCATTTTGCCTGGTTTTTAAGTTAAAGTTATGACTATAAAATGGGTTGCACAACTTTTATTGATTTTTTTTCTTAGATTTAAATTGGAGTTCTTAAGTAGTTGTCCTTGGAATTCTGATAGAGCTTTCCCTTAAAATCATCTTTGTGTGGTCTCTTTATTTTGGAGATAAAGCACTTTAAGTAATTTCAAATTGTTCTATGGTTATTATATAATTAGTGGTCTGCCTCACTCCAGTCAATATTTGTTAGTTGAATAGAAGATATTCGTAAGCATATATAATAGAAAAAAATTAATAACGAAGATATATGCAGAATGGATCCAGTGGTTATTTTCTTTAATCCAGTTTTATTAGTTTGTTCTAACTCTTCTTATCTTTATTCAAATATTAATGAAAGGGCGAGCCCTGGTGGCCTGATGGTCTACTACAACTGGGAGCAGTCCCAAATATATCCCAAAGCCCTGTGTTCAAGACCTGGGGCTGGGAGGAAACATCAATGTGAACAACTAAATAAAAATAAGTAAAGTACTTCTTCTTCCTCTATTTTCCTGTCTAGCTCTGCTCACCTTCATTCCTGCCTGCATCTTTCCTTTAAATAAAGCAAATATTAATGAGAGAATAGAATGAATTTTGCCAAAGTCAGTTATGAATTTTCTCCAAGGAAAAATAAAAGAGAGTGGGGATATGCATCTCTCATGTTTTGGCATAATGGCTTCTTTGGTATTTTATAATTTCAGTTTTTATTTCCTCTTTAACTTGAGTCATTTAGCAGGGTTTTAAAAGTTATTTTTAGTTTCTAAATGCATAGCTCCTTTTTGGCTAATCTTTAGTTGTTAATGTCTAATTTTATTGCATGTTGTGAAAGAATGGGCTTGTGTGATATTGACCTTTTGGAATTTATTGAGATTTTCTTTGAGCCATAATGCTTGATCTGTTTTAGTAATTGCTATATTAGGTGAAAAGAGTAGGTAGTCTATTTGTTGGATTCTATAATCTAAGTAGATTGAAGACAAGCTTGTAACTGAGGTCAGTGTCTTCAAATTTAAAGTCACTCAGTCTATCAATATGAGCAAGCATGTAAATTCACTTCTTTGTTTCAACACATAGTTATCAAGGACCTACTGTGCAAGCCACTATTTTAGGTGCTGAGGATATAATAGGGAATGGTGAAACAAAGACTGTACTCACATGGAACTTGCCTTCTGGTTGGAGGAAACAGACAATAGATAAACTTGTGGATATATTATCATGAAAATAATATTAGCAATGCAAACAAAAGAAACAATAATTAGAATGAAATAAAATATATGTATGAAATTTCATGTGGTAAGAAGTGGTAATAAAAAAATAGAGCGGACAAGCAATAGAAAATGACAAGGATAGTGGGGTGGAGGATGTGTTTTTGGATAGGGTGTGAGGGTAAGCCTCTTGGATAAGATAACAATTGGACAGAAGGGACAAGAAGAATGTGGAATCTAGTATAGATAGCTAGAACTTAAGGTCCCAGAAAACAGTCAAGAACCAAATGTCAATATCAATAAATGTCAAATATCATTAAAAGTTTCATGCAAGTGTTTTTGCTTCATTTGTTTCTAAAGTAACTTGAACCTCCTCACAAGGACCGTACACTTGAGCAGAGACTTGAATGAAGAAGTAGGGGTCAAGGCATATGATTATATTGAGGAAGGATGTTTTAAGCAGAGGAAAGAGTCTTAAAAGTCTGAGGTGACAGCATGCTTGTGAAATGGCAGAGTGAACCAGAGGGTGCTATAGGTGCCATGGTTAGGGAAAGCCAGTTCAACACTCTTAAGATCAAAGTAAAGTCATAATAAAGCTTTGGATTTGTGTTTTGCCCATTGTTTTCCTTGTATCAGTCGGTTTTTACTTTCTATGGTTCATTACTGTTAAAAAATATTTTTAAATTGTACTAACAGATCCAAGACTGATACAGCTTCTTTGTAGATCACACTTCTATCAGTAAAAAATACATATATTTGTCTAATTTTTTTACTCAAATTTATTTTTGTCTGATATTATTGCTTACATTTTAATAGAATTTTATGTTTTTTACAAATCATTTATTTTTAATATTTTGACAGTTACCTCTTAGATTTAGAAAAACAATATCTTTTTGTTTTGATAGAAGAATTTAAGCTCTATTTTTTATAATTACTGATGTATTTGGACTTTTTCCAGTTACCTTATTTTGTACATTCTATTAACTAAAATATAATATTTCTTAGTTTTTCTTTCTCTTGCCTCTCTCTGTAATGTAATCCCAGTATAATCTGACATCTGATTGCCTTTCTGACCCCATCACTAGTAACTCCTGCCTTGGATCACTTTTCCTGAGAGATACTGATCTTGTTCTGGCTCAGAATCTTTGCCTTGGTTGTTGCCTCTGTTTGGTATATTCTTTCACCAGACACCCATTTGACTTTCTCTTTCTTTTTCTTCAGGTATTTTCTTAAACACCACTTTTCACCAAGGCTTTTTCTGACCACTGTACTCGTAGGTGCACTCCCAAGTCTCCCTATACCATCCCTTGCTTTATTTCTCTCCATAGTAATTTTATCATCATTTACGTATGCTAAAGGCACAAATACATGATCTGATTTATTCACTTCTATGTACATAGCCTAGTATAATGTCTGGCATATATCCTCACGCTGGTAACTATTTGTTTAATAAATGAATGAGTAATTGAATGGATGAATTTAGCTCTATAAACATCCTTTTGAATAATAGCTAGACACTACCACTGTCTCATTACTAGTGAAATAACAATTGCTAATGAAGGCAAAGTTTCTGCCTGAAAGGGAACTTGGGTTTTAGTGACGGACACTACCATAAAAACTATAAAACATAAAAATTATTATAAATTATTATAGAAATGACTGGGTACTATGGGTTCCAATAGATTATCAGACCTGTAAGGATAAGTGAGGATTCAGGAAGTACTCTGAAGGTGACATTAAATTAGATCTTGAAGGAACAGTGAACTCTCCCAAATACTTTTTATGAGGCTAACATTACACTGATACCAAAAGCTGGCAGTAATGTCACCAAGAAAGAAAATTACAGACCGATATCTCTAATGAACATTGATGCAAAAATTCTCAACAAAATATTAGCAAAATTAGATCCTGATGGATAAGAAAGAGTTTACTAGATGGAGAAGGGAAAAGCACTGCAGGCAATTGAACATTCTTGATTTTGTTATGGTGGTGGTAGTGATAATAGGATTTCATCAGAATTGGGTACTTGCATATAGATTCAATTATAAATAATACTCGTAGAGAGTTGAAAGCTTTTGAATTTTCATATCTAGAAATCTTTAAGAGTTAAATATTTTAAGTGTTTAATGAAGAATTACTTTATACAACCATCTTTCCTGGACATGAGCAAGAAATTGGTATATCATATATTTGTAACTTGCTTCTACAGAACCATAAAGCTTATGCTTCTTTTTCAAATAAATAGCTCTTTTAAAAGAAAAGAGAGAGGGAGGTACAGGCAGGAAGAGAGAGGAGGAGGAAGCACTTTATTTTATTTAGTTGTTCACCTGGGTTGTTCTCCCAGTCCTGGACCTTGTACTAGGGACCTTGGTATGTATGTGGATTGAACCCAGGTATACTAGGCTGCTAGACTACCGTGCACCTTAAATAGTTATTTCTAAGATGCTTCTGTGAAAAGTATTACTACTGCATGTCTACTCCATAGAGTTGGGCAGATTGTATACGGAATAGCTCCAGAGAATGTATATACCTAGATTAGAATGCATAGCCTGCACAGTCATTATGTGGAGACACTATTATGGGACAAAATGTAATTGAGAAATGAATAAAAATCCTGAATTCAGATTTACGTCATAGGAGGAAGAATAGGACAAATGCCAAAAATTACTCTCCTCACTTTATAGGACTTCAAAGAGGGGTGAGGTCACAGATGATTTAGACTTATTGGGAGAAGATAAGTAGGTAGTATGTTGATGGAGATAAAGTTGATAAAGGGAGGAGTAAGAAGAGTAACGTGAATGAAGACGGGCGTGAGAAAAACCTGAATATTGATTGATGAACAAGTATTCCCTTTAAAATGGAGGAAGATATTTGACTGGAAAGGGTCCATTCTAAAGAGGACCTTGAAGTCCTGGCAGAGATGTTGGTACCAATTTGGTGAAAGAGATCAAGCAAACGTCGTAAACTACTTCCCCATGTTGCAGTACTTGTATTATTGTACAAGCTACATACTTCCCAAATTCAGACGGTACTTTTTATATTGTGGTCTCTATAAATAATGTTCATAGGGTTATGCAGTGCATAGCCTAAACAGTCATACACAGACTCTGATCTATAAGCTCTATTCAACTGACAAGGGTGTCGAAACTCTATTCCAGTGGTTTGTATGAAGATTTTTTTCCATTAATTTAGTTGTCAATATTTAAAATCAGATTTTGCACAATAATCCAGATACTAGCACATGACTGTACTAACATGGTGTACTCCAGCACTTGAATCAGTCATTTCTAAAATAAATCTGGGTTTCTTTTATTAGAAAATAATATTTAAACCAAGATTTGGACACTGGGTATACTTATTGGTACTGAGATGTCATTGCTTCTAAACCTTCTCAGCAGACAGAATAAGGAAACATACATACATATATATATATATATATATATATATATATATATACTAACTCTGGTATACACAAGTATCTGTGATTATTTCTATTTCCATTTGCCTATAGATAGGTATGTGTATTTCTCTGTATATCTATCTATCATCCATCTATCCATTTATCTATCTATCTGTCTATTTATCTGATTCTAATCCGGTACAACGTTAGGGTCAAAGTTTAGTCCAGCCTACCCTACTTACTTATTTTTAAATTCTTTCTCTGTCAGAAAGAATCTGGAACCTATTATCCGCAGCATGTTTGCTTATTTGTTCCACGTTAGTATATATGTAAAGTAGTTTCAGAATTGCTAAATCCCCGTGAGAAACAAATTTATCAAGTAGAATGCAGTGTTTACGTACAGTCTTTTTGTATTTAACCTTAGATTATCTGGACAAAACACTGTTTTCACAAGTTAATCAGAAATTCTTGATTAAATAAATAACCAGGGGAGAAAAGGTAAATCTTGCTTATGAAAGAATTCTAAATACATAGAGTTACTCTCTATTCCAGGAGGTGTTTTACTCCTCCCTCTCCTAAGATGAGTTGGACTTAATGACTCATATTCAAAATGGGGTAGTAAAAAGGAAAGATAGTAACTACAGTGAAGAGAGCTGGAAAACATATTATTCAGGTGATGAAGGTTGACATCATTGGTAATGGTTGATATTGATAACACATACCACCTGGTACAATGTGATTAGATCCCTACATCTCTGAGGTATTCTTACCCCAAACTCACACCAGTAACATAACTCAAATCAGTATAATTCTAAGAAGAACATCAGACAAACCCAGATTGAGTGACATTTGACAGGATATAGGACCTCTATTCCCCTAGAGAGTCAAAGTTTTGAAAAATAAGGAAATTCTGAGAAACTGTCACAGAACATAAGAGGATGTGGAGACACAACAGCGAAATGCTACCCTGGATTGGATCCTGAAACAGAAAAGAGGATGTTAATGGAGTAGCTGGTGACAGCCAAACAAAATTATTAATGTTGGTTTCTTAGTTGACAAATGTACCACAGAAATGAAAAACGTTAACAATGGGGAAAATTGAGCTAGGGTTATATAGGAACTCTGTTCTTTCTTTATAACATCTGCAAATGCAAAATTATTGTAAAATACATTTAAAATAATTAAGTCAGCTCCATTTTTTTCCCTCAAAATCTTCATAAGGGTATGTCATATGTCATATACTTGTAGTATACTGGCATTCATTTATCACAGGTTCCAATCCATCCTGTAAGCCCTGACATCTTGGCTTTAAAAATTTAAAAATGTACATATAGTAGACTTCACTCTTTGTGCTACAAAATTTCATGGATTTTTTCAAATGCATGGAATCATGCATCTGCCATTAAAGTACAATTACTAATACCCAGTTCCATCATACAAAAATCCTCCTATATAATTCATTACTAGTTAACTAGTGTTCTATTTCTGACAACTGCTTCCGTTCTGATTAGATTTACCTTTTACAGAATGTCATACAGACAGAATCATAACTCACAACCTTTTGGGTATGGCTTATTTCATTTATGAAAATGCATTTATCATTTATCCATGTTGTTGTGTGAATCAAGAATATTCCTTGTATTTCCAAGTAGCATTCTGTCATATGGATATAACAGGATTTTTTTGAAAATCATCTGTTGATAGACATCTTGGTTGTTTCCAGTTTGGCGTCATTATGAATAAAACTTCTTTTAAACATTAATGCATAGCTTTTGTGTGTGTGTAAATATAATCTTTCAGTCCATATGGATAGTAATCAAGGAATAGGACTGCTGGTTTATACGATAAGTCTATCAGATACGTTTGAATTTATAAGAAACTGCCAAAACTATATTCCAAAGGGGCTGTACCATTTTGCATTTCCACCAGTAATAACTGAAATTCCTATTACTCTGCATTCTTGTCAGTATTTGGTATTATTATCAGATGATCCTTAAGACTATTTTTACTTTAAAAAAAACACAGTAATGATGGAACTAGAGGAGATTATGCTAAGTGAAATAAGTAAAAGGGAGAAAGACATGTCCTAGATGAGCTCACTCATATGTGTAATATAAAAAAAACAAAGCAAAGGGAACAGATAAAACAAAATACAACCTTTGGACATTAACAGTAGAAACTGAAGTTACCAGTGAACAATGAGTTGCGGGGTGGGAGCAAGGGGTGATGGGGTGAAGGACTCTTGGTTATTTGGTGATGGGTGTGTTGTCATATATTTGAGGAGTGTGGAGCTTGCACATAAGAGTTTATATTATTTTGTAAATCAAAGTTGACTGAATGAATATTAAATTAACAAATTCATGGTAAGGACTCAGAACTCATAAAAATTGTTAAACACATGACTACAGTTTATTACAGCGAAAGGATACAGATTAAAATCAACCAAGGGAAGAGGCTCATATGGAGCATTCCAAGGGAAAAACTTCCAATTGTCCTTTCCCAGCTAAGTCATGAATGATGCTAATTCCTCTCAACAATGATGTGTAATAAATACACACAGAATTTTGCCAATTAGGGAATCACATCTAAAAGTTGGTTTCCAGAAATTTTACTGGGTCCAGTGATACAGATATGGCTGACTACATGTGTGTCTGACCTAGTTTCCAGCTCCTCTGATACAACATGACTTAAATCTCCCATCATAAAGCACATTGGTACACTATCTGATGTGGTCCAAATCCCTCCTCCATGGCCACCCCACCACCCTGCCCCACAGTTAAACAAAGAAACGTTTCAGGTAGGACTATTTAATACTTCGATATTACCTTCCAAGGTCCAAGGACACACAACGGACATCTCTTGGGGGTAAGGTTAAATCTTTGCTGCACAAAGAACTTAATATTTTTGAATCAATTATGAGTTTACATTCAGAAAACTGAGACCTTTTTCTATAAACAAAAAAGTTAATATTTTACTGAAACTCCATAATATTCTTCTTGTGATGTGTGTGTGTGTATCTCCATGTCCGGGGAGAGAGAGAGAGGGAGAGAGAGGGAGAGGGAGAGGGAGAGGGAGAGGGGAAAGAATGTAGTCAATTGCCAATTGCATTTGGTAGGTATTCTAATGAAGACATATCTTGTATATTTAGTACTTTCTAGTTAATAAAGTCCATGTTTCATACAAAATGGTGTCTCTTCTTAGCAAGTGAATTACAAAATCTTCACGAATTTTTCCATACCAGGGCATAGAGTTTTGAAAGGAGAATGTTACTAAATTTCTGCCTCTACTCACTTCTTCAGTAGAATGCCTCTGTTCCAAGCAAAACTTTCAGAACCTTAGCTGGTTACCCAGTTTTCTTTCTATCATATAGCTTCTGTGAGAGGGGTACACAGGAGTTTCTCTGCCCTGCCTAGAAAAAGCGGTTCTTCAGTGTTGCGCAGCAAGGGTTCCTCTGCAGGTGGCACGGCGTTCTATGATTTTAATGCTCAGGCCCTTTTCAGAGTCTCTCAAATTTAATATTTACTTCTGGCTCCATACAAGATGGAACAGTCCAACTTCACCCAAGTTTTAACTTCTTGCAACTAAAAAAAACCCAAAGACAAAAAAGACCCAGAAACAACACAGGAGGAAGCAAAGAAAGATTCTGAGAGGTGGGGAAAGAAAGAAGGCAGATTACCTTAGTGACTTCAGGACCAGAGGAACAACATGATAGTGAATTTCCTCAGCTTTCTTATTGCCATCAAAACCCCCTGGGTTATAGGAAGGCTCCTATCTGGAACTGCCAACAGGCAAATGTATACACAATTTCAAAAGAAAAACCCTTCGAGTGGCACGCCCTGGTGGAGTAGTGGTTGGGTGCATGCCACATACATCCCAAGGACCAGGGTTTGTGTTCCCGGGCTGGTGGGAACAACCAAGAAGAACAACTAAATAAAAACAAATATTTCTTCCTCTTCTCTCTTCCTACCTAGCATTACTCACTTTCATTCTTCCCTGCACCTTTCCTTTGAAAACAAAAAAAAACCTCTAAGCAAAACTTGTTTCCACTAGCCAAAGGATGTGAAAAAAAGGTATCCTTACAGAACAAAAAATCTTTCTGACAATACCCTAATCCAGCCATCCATACCCCTAATTCCACCGTGGTTCCAGTGAAGCCAAATAGAGAGTGATCTTCCACCTAGCACCCAACCTTGACCCTCTGGAAGTAAGCAGCGGCACTCCAATGCAAAGCCCTTACCTGGTAATGTTAGGGGGCTGACTAGATTATATCATGTTGGAACTTTTAGGTGGTTTTAAGAACTTGGTTTAAGTCCTTAAAAACCTTGGTTTAGGATTTTTACTGAGAAACCAGTGGCAGGTTTTGAGTAGAGAGTGACATTATCTGACTTAGCTTTAACAGGATCCAGCTGGTGAGTTGAGAATAGATAGAGGGGAAGAGGGGCAGAAGCAAGTTGTATTTTTTTTTTTTGTTTTGTTGAGCTTCAAGACAACCCAAGGACGTTGTTAGGATAGGTTTTATAATGTTCATTTTGTGGTTAAGACAACTGAGACACAGAGGTGAGTGTCCTGTTTAAAGCCACACAGCTAGTATAGGACAGAGTTGAATCTAGCATCCAGATCTTCAAACTTCCATGAAAGTAGTTAAATTTTCAGAATGCAATATCATTTCAGGAAGATTTTTAGAGAGCTACTGTTAACATACCTCTAAGTGATTGTGGGAATTGCATAAGAAAGGGAAAACGAGGGAAACCGTAGAAAGAAAAAAATTGGAAGGAAGCTTAATGCAGGCCTGCATTGTCTCCCTTCTACCATTAGATGGCAATTTTCTGTTTGTTACCAAGGAAGTGCTGCCATAGTTTCCTGGGCAGTTGATGGAAAGGAAAGAATTAGGGACTGAAGCTAACGAATGAGTAGACCAAAGCTTTGGAAAAAAAATCCAATTGATCCAACACATGTGTGGGATAGTGGGAGAGGGGGAATCAGGCAGTTGAAAGCAGTGGTAGGATGTGCACAAATATTTGAAAATCACAGCTGACAGCAAAAATGAGAGCACTGAATTTCAAACAGTAGGTAATAAAGAAGAATAATTCCTCAAAATCAATTCAGTGACAGCAAATAGCAGTCTTTTCATTAAAAATAACATAAAAAATAGAAATGTCTGAATCCATTGCACGTGGCAATATCAGATTTAGGTTGTGAAACTTGTCCAGTTTTATAAACATATGGACGTACTAAGCTATATGTGAAATGCATTTAAAATTCCTTTTATGATGGGCATGGTCAACAAAAGTATCAAATACACCACACTCGATCAAACATAGTGAGCAGGAAGATTTAGTTACTTGAACCACATGAGTTTGTGGAAGGTTGCAAATTTTATTTTCCAGTCTTAGCACCTCTTGTGTGATAACTAGTTCCCCTCCTTCCCCACCCTATTCATATATTGAAGCACTATCCCCCAAAACCTCAAAATGTCTTTGGACATAGGATGTCTAAGAAAGCAATTTAATTAAAACGTGATCATTAGGTGTGACTTAATCCGATTTTACTAGTGTCAGAGGAAACTTTGAGCACACAAAGGGACACTAGGGATGTGCATGCACAGAGCAAAGACCATGTGAAGACACTGGGAGAAGGTGGTTGTATGCAAGCTGAGGAGAAACTTTACCTACTGACATCTTGGTGTTGAAACTTCTAATTTCCAGAACTGTGAGAAAATAAAATTCTGTTAAACCACCTGCTTTGTGGCATTTTGTATTAGCCCCCTAGCAAGTGAATATCGGACTAGCGTTTGATATTCTATTTCTGGAACCTGGTACAAGAAAAGGCCTGAGTCAACTGAAGATCCTGTGACTTTCCAAATAAGAGTTCCGGCATTCACTTCTGCGCTTCACAAAGAAAAGAACATAAGCTGTTATGCAAAATACACCTGCATTCTTACAGCCATTCTATCATTTTAATAAAGGTGTGGTTTTGACTTTGTTATTTAACTTCTCCAATATTGAAATTCCTCATTTATAAATTTGGGAGAATAATACTTTTCCTGCAATGTTGGTGTAAAGTTTAAATTATATAATTATCTAGAATTCCTAGAAGTCAGTAAATCTTTGTAGTTTTTCCTATTGTAGTTGATATTAATTGGCATTATATATTCATTTTGTGACTGTTGCAATCTTTCCTTCAAAGGTATACTGTCTTCTGGCAATATCAACTAAAATTGTTAAGAGGTGGAAAGTGGGAAAAAGAGAAGCTGGAAAGATCAATATTATTCGATTCACTGTAGAAAGGGTTGACTGGGGAAGAGGAGTTGTCACACAGTTCAGGTTCAAGAGATTGAGAGGTCAATTAGTAAATGAATCAGATGTTTAAATAATGATGACAACAGAGCCATATAAATGATAGAAGAAAACATGAGTGAATTTCTTTTTTTTAACTTCGAGATAATTGTAGATTCATATGCAGTTTTAAGAAACAATACGCTGTGAACCCTTTACCCAGTTTTCTCCAGTAATAACATCTTGCAACACTATAGTACAAACAGGCAAATTCGTAGAGATGGAAAGAGAATAGAGGTTACCAGGGGCTCGAGTGAGGGAGGAATCATTACTTAATGGTCAAAAAGTTTTTGTTTTGAGTGATGGAAAAGTTTTGGAAATAGATACTGGTGATGGTTATACCACATTGTGAATGCTTCATTTCATTGAATTGTAGACTCAAAAACAGTCAAAATGTAAACTTCACGCTATATATTTTTTATCACAATGGTAAAACCTTTTTATGGGTTGAATGTTTGTGTCCTCTCAAAATTCACGTGCAAAAACCTTAAATCCCAATAAGAAGGTGGGCTGTCGTTGAATTAATTAGGTTTAGATGAGTTCATGAGAGTGAGTCCCCCAAGATGGGATTACTGACTTTATAAGAGGAGGAAGAGACACCAGAGCGTCTCTCTCCCTGCCATGTAAGGATACAATAAGAAGGTGGCCATCTGCAGGACAGTAGGAAGGCCCTCACAAGGAACTGAATCTTCCAGCACCTTTATATTGTACTTTCTGGTCTCCAGAACTGTGAGACATAAATGTCTTTTGCTTAAGCCACTGCCTATGGTATTTTACTGTGGTGGCCTGAGTAGACTAACACAAACCTATAGTGCACTGTCACAACAAGGATACTGACATCGATATGGCCAAGATAAGGACAATTGTATCACCACAGGGATCCATCATGGTGCCCTTTTATAGTCATAGCCTTCTCCCTTCTCCCTGAACGATGGTGACCACTAATCTCTTCTATATTTCTATAACTTTTGTCATTTCAAGAATGTTATAGATAGAGAATCATCTGTGACCTTTTGGGATTGGCTTTTTTTTTCAGCTCCGCTGAATTCCCTTGAGATTAATCCAAATTGTTGCCATATTAATAGCTATCTTTTCATTTCTAAGTGATGTTCTATTGGTATGGATTCACCACAGTTTGTTTATACATTGAAAAATAATGGGTTATTTCCATTTTTAGGTTATTATTAATAAAGCTCATATGAACATTCGTGTAGGTTTCGTGTGAACAAAGTTTATTTTTGATGAATATATGTTGAATAGTGATGTGTTGTATGATTAGCCATATTTATTTTTCTAAAAGTGCTGCACTGTTTCACAGAGTGGATATACCATTTTCCAGTCCTACTAGTAATATGTGAGTGAACAAGTTTCTCTACGTCTTTGCAAGTATCAGATCTTTTCACTATTTTTACTATAGCTATTTGATAGTATGTACATAATCTCATGGTTTTAATTTTATTGGTGGTTAATGTAAATTCTCTTTGGTGAAGTGTCAGTTCTTTTTTACTCTTGAGTTTTGAGAGTTCTTTGTAATTCTAGATACTAGTCCTTTGTTAAGTATACAGTTTGCAAAGATTTTTCTCCCAATCAGTTGTTTCTTTTTTTTTCACCTTCTTAAGAGGGCTATTCCAGAGTAAAAGTTTTAAATTTTTTTTAAGTCTGCTTTATCAATTTCCATTTTATGGACCATGATTTTGAGGTCAAGTCTAAGAATGTTTTGCTTAATCCTAGATCATGAGGATTTTCTCCTATTTTTCTAAGTTTTATGGTTTTCACATTTTACATCTATGTCTGTGATCCATTTTGAGTTAAAATTTTTGTATGTGTTAGGTAAAGAATTTAAATTGATTATTGCCTGGAGATGTCCAATGAGTCTAGTATCATTTCCCAAAAAAGGTATCCTTCCATTGAATTATGTTTTCACCTTTGTCAAAAGCTCTTGAGTATATTTATATGATCCTATTTCTGGGTTCTTTATTCTGTTCCATTGAGCAATATGTCTATTCCATCACCAATAATACATTGTTTTATGACTTATTATATATCAGGATTTATTGTTGGAGATAGTGGTTCCTATAACTTTATTCTATTGTTTCAATAGCTGTTCTAGGGTCTATGCCTTTCCAAATAGATTTTAGAATAATCTTGTTTATGTCTATGAATAACTTGTTGATATTTTGATAGAAATTACAATAAACCTACAGGTTTTTTTGGGGAAAATGAGTATCTTTACTATGTTGAGTATTCTAATTAATGAGCACTATATATTTCTCCATTTATTTGGTTTTTTTCTTTGATTTCTTTCCTTAACATGTAATTTTGAGTATATATGCTTTCTTTAGTGTATACTTAAGTATTTCATTTTCTTTTGTACTGTATTTTGCATATTGATTTCTGTATGTTTGTTGTTAGTATATAGAAAATATAATTACTTTTGAGAATTGCTTTTGCATCCTGTTACCTTGCTGAAATACTAGTTCTAGAAGTTTTTTAGGCAGATTCCTTAGAATTTTTGACATACATGATCACGTCATATGCAAATATAGATAGTTTCATTTCTTCCTTTCCAATATATATACCTTATGTTTCTCCTTCTTATCTTATTACTCTGGCTAGAATAGCCAACAGTATATTGAATAAGAGTGCTCAGAGTGGACATTCTTGCCTTGTTCTCAATCTAAGGAAAAAGTATTCGTTCTTTTACTATGAAGTATGATGCCAGCTGTAGGATTTTTGTAGATGTTCCTTATCAAGTTGCTGAAAATTTTTGTGATGACTGGGTGTTGGATTCTGTCAAATGTTTTTGTGTTAATTGATATGATCATATTGTCTTCCTTATCCTATTGGTATGGTCAAATGCAATGATTTATTTTTCAAGTGCTGAACCAATCTTTCATACTTTGAATAGTCTCTCTTGGTTATAGTGTACAATTATTTTTGTAATATTGATGTATTGTATTTGTTAATATTTTATTAAAGATCTTTTATGACTAAGTTTATGAGATATATTGTTTTGCAGATTTTCTTTTCTTGTATTGTCTGTTTGATTTTGGTAACTGAGTAATGTTAGTATTATAAAAAGAGTTAGAAAGTCTTCCAATCTCTGTCATTTTCTGGAAAAGTTGTTGTTAATTCTTCTTTAAATATTTGGTAGAATTGTTCAGTGAAACAATACAGGAACTTTTAAGTTACAAGTTCATTTTTGTCCAGTGGTTTTAAGACTATTCACGTTGCCTATTTTATTGTGGTTGGATACAGTTGTTTGTGCAGTTCAGAAATTGTTCCACTTCTAAGTTTTTGAATATGTGAGCATATAGTTGTTTATAGTATTCTTTTATTCTTTTAATGGTTTCCAGTTTTATAGTTATAGCTTGTGTTTTATTTCTTATATTGGTGATTTTTGCTTTTCTTTTTATCTTTGCCAGTCATACTAGAAACAATCAGTTTTATTGATTAAAAAATCTTCCTGTATTGTGTTCCTGTTTTTAATTTCATTAATTTCTGCTTTTATCTTTATTATTCTCCTTCTTCTGATTCTCTTGGTTATGTATTGCTCTTCTGTTTCTAGTTTCTTGTTTTTACTCATTCCAATGATCTTCCTTCCTTTCTGAAGTTTCAAGACTTCTTTTTTTTCTCTTCTATTTACAGAATCTCTTTTAGCCATTCTTTAAGGGTGGGTTTACTAGCAAAAAATTCTCTTAGCTTTCTTTTGCCTAAGAATGGTTTATCTTCCTCTTCATTCCTGAATAATTTCTCTTTTGCTTGATAAAGAATTTGAATCTGACAAGCCCTTTCTTCCAACACTTGAAAAATGTTGTGCTATTTCCTTCTGGCCTCTGTGATATCATATGAGCAATATCCTGTGGGTCTGCCCCCGTGGCTCAGGTACTAAGTCAGTGTCTGAGACATAATCCATGTAAAGTCCAAGGACCCAGGTTCAAGACTGGGGAGAACAAAAAAATGAACAAATAAATAAAATGCTTCTTCTCCTCTCCCTTCTTACCTTCCTTCCTGCCTGTCTGCCTGTCTTCCTCTTTTAAAAAAGGTACCCTGTGATTCATATTAATATTTCACTATAAGTAATGCATTATTTCTCTCTGGTGGCTTTAGAATTTTTTGGTTTTGGTTTTGCTTTCTTTAGTTTTAAGAAATTTTGTGTCTTGGCATTTATTTCTCCAGTTTTATCCTATTTGAGATCTACTAATCTTCTTGAGTCTTTATGAGTCACCAAATTTGGGAACTTTTCAGCCATTATTTCTTTAAATAAGTTTTCGGTTCCATTATTTCTCTCCTTTTTATTATATCATGATACAAATGTTCAATCTTTTGTTATTCCACCTATTGCTAAGGCTAATTTTTTCCTTTCGTTCTTCAGACTGGGAAAACTCTTATCGATGTGTTCTCAAATTTACGGATTTTATCTTTTGTCATCTTTACTCTTTTATTGTATTTTTTCAGTTCTGTTATCCTCATTTGTTCTCTTTTATAGTTTTATTTCCTTGCTGAAATTTACTATACATTTTCATTTGTTTAAAGAGAATTTGTAATTGCCTGAAGTATTTTAATGATGGCTGCTTTAAAATCTTTGTCAGATAATTCCATCATCTGATTCATCACCATGTTGGTGTCTGTTGATTTTTTTTTTCTCATTCATGCTATGATTTTCCTGATTCTTGGTATAAGTGACTTTTTTATTGTATTCTGAACATTTTGCATATTATATTATTCGCCTCTGGATCTTATGAATTCTTTTTTTTTTTTTTTTTTAACAAGCAGTGCCTCAGTTAAAGTGCAGCAGAAAAGGCTCTATGAGTTTATATGTCTGCTTTTTTCTGGTCTCTGATGATACTAACTGGCAAAATAGGCATTGACTCCCATTGTCTTGTTATAGATATGTGGGGAAGAAGTTCAGCTTCTCCCTTGGCCCAAGTGACACCTTTCCAGAAAAAAGGGGGCACTAATTTATGCTATCTCACTGCCTCCCAGTGGGAATGTAACGTCAGCTTCTCATTGGTCCTTATTGACATTAGTGAAGGGTAAAACCCAGAGTTGATTCACTCTACTTTTTTGCTATAGAGTAGGAGCAGTAGCTCAGTTTTGTGTTGGGTTCCTCAGATACAAAGGGAGGGGAAGGGAAAAGCAGAGTATCAAAAACTCCACTTTTTACCTCCTTCTGCCCCATGGATACCTAACTGCCTCATCTCGCAAATGGGCCACACTGAAACTAGGGGAGGAAGGAAGCAAAATTGGAGGCTCAGCTATGCACTGGGACTTGCTAATAGGGGAAATGAGGTGTGTGGTACCTATGGCTTGGTTTCACACAACTTTATTTAATCTTGTTGCTGCTGGGTCAGCTCACCACTGAACTCTGTTAACACCTGAGGAGGATCATAGTGGATAGTGGTGCACAGAGTAGACCTCAGTGCTAACACTTCGTTTAGTGTTACTGATGCCAGATAAGGGTAAATATTTAACTCCCCATGCCTGGATCTTGCTAGTACTTGGGATGGGGTACTGATTAGCCTTATTTCTCTCTGCTTCATTAAGTTCTTGTATTGTTCACAGGAGGTAGAAGCTCAGCTCCCTGGTGGACCTGCTGACAATACCTTGAAGGAGAATCAGAGCACTGGCAGCTTCCTTGCACAGGGCTAGCAGCTCAGTATTCTGCTCAGTCTCATCCATACCCCTGCAGGAGGACTGGAGCCCTATCTGCTTCTGCTAGTGGGGCTGGAGGATCCCGTTTGTGTGTGTGTGTGTGTGTGTGTGTGTGTGTGTGTGTGTGTGTGTGTGTGTAGGGGAGTGTGTGAGTATGGTTTTTCTATTGGTGCTTGGGTGAAGTAGTGCTGGTATTGCCAAAAATATTTTCTGTTGTAATGTTATCTGTGTCCTTTGACTACAGGTATCTGTGTCCTTGGCTAGGGACATCAGACTTTTCTGGAAGCTTGTTTTTCGTTTTTTTTTCTGTCTGTGCCTGTTGGCAGTTATAGATCTGATGTTTCTGCAGGGACTTTTTGGGGCTAACAGGGATGCAATAGGAAGCTCAGATAATTGTCTTATGCTGTCAAGTCTGAGATCTCTAGGAAGTCTTTCTTCTCTTATCTTTCAGAACCTTTCTGTACTTGTGTGCTGTGTTATGTCCAGGGTTTATTAGATGTATAGAGAAGGCCCTTGGAGGAATGTGTCTCTCCATCTTGGCCAGAACCAGTTCTTTGTATTTTTTTAAAGACAGGTGCTGGCAGGAATAAAGGTGAGAAGGCAGATATGAATAGAAGAGAAAGAAGTACTTTATTATTTTTATTATTTTATTTTATCTAGTTGTTCATTTTTGGTTCTCTTCCCAGTCCTGGATCTTGAACTGGTGACCTTGGGATGTATGTGGGTTGCTCCATAGAGGACTAAACCACTAGAGCACCAGAGTGTATATTTCATTTTTAACATAGGTGCAGAGAAAGCTGTTGGAACTATGACTCAAAATTTAGAATCAATACGTAAAATAAAGATTAACACATATATTTACAATAAAACATACAAATCATTACCAAATACAAGTGATAAACTTGGAGAAAATATTTGACATGTATTTGAAATAGAGATCCTAGCAATTAAGAAAATGACTAAAACTTTGGTAGGAAAAATGATAAAAGATTTCACAGGGAAATGCAAAGGAACATTTGAAAAGATACATTCACTCACAATAATAGAATTGCCAATTGAAACTACACTGTCACCATTTTACCCAAATTACACTGGCTAAAATCCCAAAGTTTGACAAAACACTCTGTTGGCAGGCCAATGATAAAAATAAGAGAGACCTCATGTGTTGAGAGAGAGTCATGTGTTGGTGGGAGAATAACATGGTATAATTCCCAAGGAGGGAAACTTGACAATATCTAACAAAATTACATTTCCCCCTTTAACCTAGCAATCTCTCATCTAGAAATTTACCCTGAAGGTATCTCTCTATAATTTTGAAATAACAGCTACATGATGTTATTTACTCTGGAATTAATTTTAACTGTGAAGACTAGAACTATCTGGAGTTTATACTGATAAAGGACCTGTTGAATAAACTAAGATGTAGATTCGTAATGAAATATGATGCAGCTGTACAAAAAGAATGAGAAAATGTCTAGGTACTGATTTGGAAACTATTTTGCTAAACATGTGTGGAGTATGTATATAGTTACTATTTTATTTTTGTATAAGAAAGGAGGGAAAATATCAATATTACCTCATTATTAATATATATGTCATATGTATGTATGTATTTTTTTCAAGATCAGAAATATTATTTCTGCAATCCAGGGCAAAATAAAAATGTGGGGCCATTTGTTCCAAAAGTAAGAATCCTGGTGCACATACAAACCAAGGTCCCCGGTTCAAGATCAGGGAGAACAACTAAGATGAACAACAAAATAAAATGAAGAGCCTATTCCTCCTTGCCTGCCTCAATTTGCCTTAATTCCTGCCTGCACCTTTCCTTAAAAAATTAGTTGGGATACATTTCCATTAAAGTTACTGAAATAGAAAGCTTTTTTCTTTCTTTCTTTCTTTCTTTCTCTTTCATTCACATCACTGCCATGATGTTTTTTTATTTGCTGTTTAATTGTTGTTCTAAGTAAACAAAAATAACAAATTTAAACTATTGGCGTGAATTTTATCTTTGACCTTTATATTATGCATTGTCAGTTTTAAAAACAAACATAAGAGCATTTATCTCATATATGGGATACCTGAAATTTCACAGCTTGTGTTTTCTGACTTGTCCTAGAGACTGTGTTGAGCAGACATAAAAAAACCAATACAAAACAGATTCAGGGAAGTGGGAAAGAAGAAGAAAAGGAGTTTCCATAGTCTCATGATACTCCATTTGCATGGGATACTCATGAGCAAGTACAGATGCCCACAGGCACTCGGGGTCCTTGCTTTGTGATGTGGGTCATGTATGTACTCGTTTGGATCTGAGGTTAACAAATCTTTTCTTGCTGGTTTCTTGACTAATTTGATATGCCCCCCCAGGTCAGGGGCAGGGAAGTCAGCCAGGTATCTCCCTATCCCACAGGCCTGCTGACTCAATCCAACAGCTAATAGGATACCTCCCAGTATATTGCAACTTCTGTGCTGGGATGTATTAGGGATCTGGATTAGTGGTGAATGAGAGACTACCCTTGCCTAGTCACCTGTTGAATGTGATGTGGCACTTCTAGTATGAGGTAGGGATACCGCAAACATGCTTTGTCCCAAGATGTTGCTGGGAAAATGTATTCAACCTTGACTTTTACTGAACTCATACCCAGGGCAACAGTGGTTGCTGGAAAGAATTGGAGATGGGGAGGTTGAGAAAGATTTAGGTTGCCAGGAGGCAGGGAAGTAGTCCATGAGAAACTGTCCTGGGAACCACACAAGAGTTGAATTTCCAAGGCCCTGATGCATGCTCTGTTAGCCCATTGGGCTCCACTTATTAAACATGAGCATAAAGGTAAAATTGCAAAGAATTTTAAGACAGTGATTATGGAGCATTAAACTCCAGGCACAAGGCCCATCTGAGCATGAACGTCGGCGTGATTGTACTGGCAGTTCATGCATGAAATTAGTCCTTCTCCCTCTATTTCCTAGTGGTGTTCACTGCTTTAACCTAGAAGCAATGACACTTTTTTTTTCAGAAAAGGTGCAGACAGGAATGAAGGCAAGTAGTCAGGTAGGCAGGAAGAGAGAGGAGGAAGAAGCATCCTATTTCTAAATTCTAAAAATTGCTAGCTAAAGGAAACAGCTAAGCATTTCTCTTGACTTTTTAGGAAAAGTCCATTTGATTCCTCTTTATAGAGGGATGCTAGATAAAATCTGAAAATGAGGTTTTACAATGACATAAGTTTTGCAATCTTCCAGAAACATAACCTATTTAGGAAAGGATCATTCAAGGAATGATAAAACATTGAGTCACAGATTGATGGAGGCAGCATAACTTATGTGGTACCTAAATATCACCCCTCAAGTTGCTTTTTAATTGCAAAGGGGAAAAGAGACAACCTGGCGATATGCAACGGTGTGGTGTGATACAACACGAAGTGCACGATATCGCCTATGTGATATTGCCCCAAATGCTTAACCTGAATCTCATCAACTTCTACATCTAACATCCAGCTTATATTCATTTGGTAGGAGAAGAAATCTTGCCTTTTACCTCTGGGTTCTTCTCAGGCTGCTCAAGTAATCAAATTAACATCAGAGAGAGTCATAGGAGATGAAAAAAATAAATGTAATCTCGTAGATTAAAAATCTCATAAATACAGTTACTCTACATAGAAACGAGGATTCCAAGTTCAGTGAGGAGAATCAGGGTATATATCCTGAGTTAAGGCAAAGGACAAGGGCCTGGAGTTCTAAGGGGAAGGGCTGGGACTCATGACAAGGAGAGTGTGACTTATATGACAAAGATCAGATGCTCTGTATAGGTAGGTTTCTTCAACAGAATGGTTATTTCTGCTAACACTTCTAATTCTGGGTAATGACTCCTAATTTATTTTTGTAGTGAGGCAGTTCGTTCTTTTAGATAGTTAAGGGAGTGGTTAAAGTTTCTCCTGAGCCTACAGGACCTTGACTGACCTTAACTCAAAATAATCCACATACTAAAGTGGTACAATTTGGGAGGTTCTCTTCTGAAAATAATGGGAGAAGCCTGGTTGCTAGGGCTACAAGCTAGGTGGACACCAGTCATTTGAATCTGGGACCCACTCCAATTCAAGATGAGTTTGATTTCATCTTACTTCATTATACGTACCATGACCTTATATCCAAATAAGGCCACGTTCTGAAGTACTGAATATTAGGTTTTCGACATACAATTGTTTTATTAAACACAATTCACCTCATAGCAATAGAAAATCCAGGCACTAGAAAAAAAAGTTAAACAAACACACAATGCAACAATCAGAAAAATCCAGAATGTGAGATTTTATACAATGTCTCTCCAAAAAGATAATGTTAATTTAAAAAAATAAGAAGAAAGGAGACTACTGAAAACACACTAAACCAAATGAGTGAACTGTGGATTCTGGTTTAAAATAGAAACTATTATAGGACATGATGGTGGAAATTGGGGAGATTTGGGATGTGGATTGGGTGTTCTGAGAGCTAAATTATATTAGGGAGTTATTATTAATTGTCTCAGGGGTGCTAATGCTATATAGCTCTCTGTAGGAGAATGAAAGTGTATTAGGAGATGCAGGCTGAAATATTTTTGGTGCAATGTTATGATGCCTCCATTTTACTTTTAGAAAGACCACCAATATATGTATAAATACACAAAGGAAGCAAATCTGTATATATATATATACATATATATATACATATATATATGTATATATATATATTTGTTTATATAGCTAAATATGCCAAAAGGCTCACATTTGTTGAATTTGAATGGTGGGTATGTAAGGTTTTCATTGCACTGTTTAATTTGCCTGCACATTTGAAGCTTTTCATAATAAAATGTTGACAGAAAATAAAGACACCTTAAAAAATTATTTTTTTAGAAAATTCCACCCACCTTTCTGTTCAAAACAGAGCGTGAAACAAATCCAAAAGGCTTTAAGATACAGAAGATGAAAATTCCGCTAGTGAAAAAGAGAAATTCGCTATTAAGGTTGTTAAACAGTTGGACCAGTTTCCAAGCAATTCCTTCCCTCAAAGTCTTTATTACTGTGAGTTGGAGGCTGGAGGGCAAGGCTCTCAATTAAGAATGATTTGAGGGTCCCCGCAAAGACCTGCCGACCTCTAAATATCTTCCCTACTGGCTTCCCATGTGACCTGAAATCTCTGTAACCTGGGTCACTTCTTAGGAATCAAGTATTTTCTCACTGTTCTGGGGCCCCCTTTTAAAATGCAAAGCTGGGAGGGTGCCAGGATCTATTAAGTGGGGACAATTGTATGAGAAGTCAGTACCCGCCCATAGTCCCTCAATTCTAATAGCTCCTTTCCCAACCTCTTCCCACCGCTGAGACTGGACAATACAAGCTCCAGGAAACCGAAATTGGGCAATGTGTGCTCTAAGACACTTCTGAGGCGAAGATACCGTTTCAAGAAAGCTTATTTTCCTTGGATAAAATGGAGTGCATGAGGTCATTGCTGTTTTTGCTTTGTAAACTGGGTGGCCTCTGAAAGCTTCTTAAACACTTCAAAGGAAGCCCCCTCAACTCTTCCAGCCCCCCCCACCCCTTTCCTTTGCAACTGAATTCTTACAGACCCCACAGCTTTTCACTGAATGAAGAGTTTCCGAGGGGTGTAAAAAATACCTGAGACAATTAGAGAAATGAAAACCCCGGGGTCAAGATGAATTGACCCTTGGCAGTGGATTTACATAAATAGGTCCTAACCTCTGGCTGTGAATAAAAGGTAAATGCCCCATTAGGGTCAGAACCACAGTTCAAGGGCATTTGCAGGGCCAAGCTTGGCTTCTCTGCTATGTCAGGAATTTCAGGAATGCCACTGATCATTGTATGTTGGCAGAGCTCAGTGGGTTGCAGGCAGGCTAACAGAAACCCAGGCCTGCCCACCGGGTAAATTTGCAGCTCTCCCAGGCAGTGAGTTGCAAGTTGAGAGCGTGGGAAAACTGCAAGTCGAGAGTGGCCCCAGAGGAAGTACCTTTCAAAATGGAAGGATACCTTCTCATAAAAGGTGATCAAATTCGTGCTTTAGATGACAGTGTTAACAAGGTTAGAGGGGAGAAAGGGCAGGTCTCCTGCAAAGAGTCAATTTGTTCTCTCTGAGGAGCACAACGCCTCTGGTTCTTTGAGACTTCTGTCATTTACCTATAGATCAGAAGACCTGGTGCTAGTCCCCTGCAGCCTGAAGGTTTCCACCATGTTTCTGCTGCTGTCCAAGAGAGAAGTCTTATAGGGGTGTTACAAGAACACATTTAGAAAACAAGGTGAACTTGTGAGCTTCATGCAGATATAAAAATGAACATATGTTAAAGATTTTATTTTCCTCATAATAACTGAGGGGACCAGGTGCATGTTATAACTGATTTTAAAAAGAGCCACCCTAGATTATGTGGACTGAATAATGTGGAAATGACTGCAAATGGAGGTAAACATCACTCCACTCCCAGGGGAGAAGGAGGTCAATTGAACCAGTTAGGATAGAACTACCTACAACTTACAAAGTTGTAGAAATAGTTCCTGTGGTAAGCAAGTGCTATAGAAAATAAAGAGTTTTCCATTGAAGTATACTTTTTCTCTCCTCTATCTGCCTACCTCCCATCACTCCAAACATATACAGACTTTTTTTTATCCAAAGAGAATGACAAAGGCTTGAGAATCTTCAGATCAAGTTGCTGAACCTCCACAGTTTTCTACCTTACTTATTTTTTTTCTGTCACATAAAAATGCATACAATTATGGTTAGGTTTTTCCTTGGTGAGATGAGAATGATAACAAAGATGCCATCTTCACCAGATCATCATGTTTCTGGTTGTACCTCTTGCTCTAAGAGGATGGTGACTGAGGACAAAGTATCTACTTGATCTGCAGGGTATTTTTGGCCAGCAAAAGTCCAAATCTTGATGGTCATTCTGGGCTCATTTTGCTGAGAGTCTCCAATGTGACCCATTGCATTGTAAATACAGGACAGGGAATTCCTGGATTTTACTGTGTAAGGACTACGTTTTCTTCTCCTTTTGCATCAAAGAAATCTGTTAAGATTTCTAAAAGCACTAACTCTGATCTGATATCTGAAAGCAACACTTGGAAATGTGAATTTTTTTTAGACAGTTCTTTTGCTATACTTGCATTGAAGTGAAGAGAAAGAGATTCAAAACAAAATCATGTTGGAGGATTACTTCTCAGTCTTGGATTTAATTTCTCATTTTTATATTGTGGCATAAGAAATGGACTCTGAAAAGCATCTGTTTTCAAATTCAGGAAATCTTGTTCTGGGCTCATTTATTTAAAGGCCTACAACCCCCCCTACCAAATCCATTAGCACAGTCATTGCTGACCAAGCCCCTCCCTCCAGTTTCCTCTGAAGCAGTGATTGTGGGCCACTGCATGAACTTTGCTCTATTATCTAATGAACAAAGCCAAGACTGGTGATTCTGAGAAAGCAGGAGAGGGGAAAAAAAAGATATCACAGTGACAGCACACCTCTGCAGATTTCCATCCAAAAGCAAATAACTGGCCTACTTACTTTTCTGTAAAGCACAGGGCAGATTCACACATGGAAAAATTGCTCTCTGAAGTAGGTGTGAGATCCTGGTATGTGTAAAGGAATTCATACAGGACTCTCTTCACATTCATATGCAGGTATTCCAGTGTGGGTTAGCAGACATTCCTTTCTGACTCATTACCCATTTTACCCCTGCATTCCCCACTCCTTAGTGCTTGAGGCATTTCTTCTCCCACCCGCTTTTCCCTAGGCTGGGACAGAGATTGATGGTATCTTGGTGCTCCCCAAAGAGAAGCTGACTGTGCCTCTTTGCACTTTCTTTTTGTGGCTAGTCCTTAAAACTTGCTGCCAAGCTCTGTCAAATGAGCATGGCACAGCTGCTTCTGATTTGAGATCTCTTACCTGTCACTGACTCTGGTACATGCAAATCCTTCTGGCAGTCTATCAGTTAATGCATATTTATCAACCAGATAATGAGATAGACAGTAATGTAGGGAAAGAAAAACTTTTTCTATACATTATTATGTTCTGTAGCTGGGAACTGCAAATTAAATGGATAAATCAGTTAACAAGAAAAATTGATGTTAATATTTTTTCTATATCTATGAAGGCTTTGCAAAAAAAGAGATGAAAACTCAAAGAATTGATTTGGTTTGGGTGCTTGGGCTTTTAGGGGTGATGAATTGCTAGGTGAATAGGAAATATATGGTGGAAATTAAAGGTAAATAAAAGTTAAATAAGTGTGTATATGCAGACTCATCTTAGTGCTTTCTCTGGCTCTAGTGATAGGTGTTGTTCTCTCTTCCTGGTATATAAGATAGGGATACATTCACAAGGACATTTATGTTCTGATTTTAGGCAGAGAACTATTCCTTGTATTTGCTTTTTCTCAATTACCTTCAGTTCATAATAATCCATTTATATCAAAGTAGTGTAATCTCCTTCAGTGATCAAAATGTTGGGCAGGGTTTTAAATTCCACGAACAATTGGTATTAAGGAAGTGAACTTTTAGCATGGTCTAGAGATCCAGAGACTGTGGTAGATCATGCCAACTTCCCCCATCTGAGTAAAGAACACAGAGGCCTGGGGGTGCCCAGAGCAGGGATGAGAGCCAAGGATGAGGAGGAATTTCAAGAAGGGCCTGAGAGAGTCCTTGATTAAGACATATCCATGAGTTACAGCTTCCCCTTATGAACCACCCACAAATCTGTTTGGAGGTGGGGTGAAGAAAGAGTCAAAGTTTAGCATCATATGTCTTGAAAAGAGGTTGAGGGAAAGAAGATGAAGAAAGGAGAATCTGACATGAACCTATCTCTGTGCTTCAAGTTACGGGGAGTTTTTTGTTGGGTCCTGTTTACTAAACAACCCTTAACACATTTCTTAGTTGCTTTTCCACAAATGCTGTCCTTAGGAGCCTAAACTCCTTTTACCTTGTCTAATCATTTCTTTACAATGTATTGCTCTTTGTTAAAAAATTTGATCCTTTTTGGTTTGTCTTCTTTTCTGTGATGCCCCTGCACACATAAAAATGTTAACAACGATCAACAAACATATATCCTTTTCCTATGAATCTTTCATCTGTTATTTTAATTTACACTTTTCAATAACAAAACCTAAGAATATAGAATAAATGTCTCCCCCTCTACTATACACCTTTACTATTGCTTTACTATTGCTTTGCTTGACTTCGACTGCTCAGGAGAAGTTACTGAACTCTCCCCACCCCATATTCCTATTAAACACATGGCTTTATCATTGTGCAGGAAAAGAGATCTCCAAAGGTACCCCTCTAATATGTTGCTTATTCTGGAATACAACAAATAAGATCCTCAAGGTAATACATTGAAGGTGTCTTGCTCTGAGGGTCACTGCTTTGCAAGTTTGCAGTGCTATCTTACTTGTGTCTGCATAACAGAGCGTTCAGAAAATTTACCTGGATTCAGATAGTACCTTTATTCTAGAATATTTCTTTTCCTTTCCCTCACATGGGCTTGCTTAGACAGAGTGACTATAGACTATTGACCATAAAGTCATGGTCAATTAGAGAGAATTACCTTACTACTCCATGTCTTCAGGGCTAATAAAACAGGCCTAGGGACTCATGAGTTGTCAGAAGGAGCACCAGACTTATTTTCCCAATTCAACCAACCAGAGAAAAGCAAAGAGGTATCATCAGGGCATCACATGGTGAACCACAGTATTGCTATTTGAGGGGGGTCAAGGAAAATTTTATCCATTTCTTTGAGGTTCTTCACAGGCTAGATTGTAATAGCTCTCTCTCAACCGACAAAATCCAAACGGTACTCTTTTAGAAGTAGTGAAGACAGCTTTATTACGCGTGGGCCAGATATAGAATCTGAGCCCCGAAATACTTTTGGGACACACTTTTATTGGTGAGGGAGAGGGGAAGGTGTGAATTAGAACAGGAATTACAAATGGAATTCAGTTATTCATTTGTGAATTGCTCACATGGATAACACACAGGAGTCACATAATTGTAAATGCACATAGTGTTTCATTCTCAGAAAGGGGTCCTTTTATCTAGTCAGTAGCTTCCAGCCAGTCTAGACTTTCAGGCACCTGGTGGCTGGGTGGTCACTGTTGGTCCTCAGTGACTAGAAACTGGGGTGCGGCTTCCTCTCTTCTACAGGATGAATGAACAAATTGACCTTAGGTGAGATAGTAACAGAAAAGCCCAAATTTAATGACATATAAGGAAATTTACATGGCAGGCAAATCTCAGGTAGCTGGGGCAGACCAAAGACTTCTGTCCTATGCTGAGGCATGAAGTATTGACATAGAGAGGAGAGGGTCTTCTTGTGACAAGGTGGAATGACTCATCTTTACTCAGAAAGAAAAGATAAATAAATTCCCTTTTATATTCTGACAGGGAATAGGGACAAAAGCCTACTCTGGATTAGGGGAGGGGTGGAGGTTCAGGGAATGGCAGATAGCTTTTATGATTAAGGAAAGGGCTAAAGGGTTTAAAAGAACTCCTTTGCATGTGGGGTTGTCTCCCATTTTCCTTGGCTTCTTCATGTCCAAGTAGAACATGTACATGAGATCAACTCTGAGAGACTTGGAGTGGTCCGCCCTAGCCCATACACTATCAACAGCTCTTTTCTCGCTTTATGATCAACGGTTTTTGAGTAAAAGCACATACTTGGAGTTCTGCAATACTTAACACAAAACTTGTAAAGAATAGAAGCTTTTCATGAGGCGTAAGAGATGTGAGGAAGACAAAAGCTGGTATCTACAACATTTCTGAGGATGCACTTTTATCAGTGTCCACTTGCTACCAGACTGTTTTCAAGTACTTTGTCCTTTAAATTAAGAAAAAGACAAAAGGTCAATCTTTAAGGATTTGTGCAAGGCTTTTATTTACTCAGATGCACTGTGGAGAAGAAGGCAGAAGGGGAATGCACTTCTTGTGGTGGTAAGATGGCATTCTCCTTTTATAATGTTGGGCTGTGCCCTTGATCCATCCTCATCCTTTCAAAAATTCATTCTTGGTGATTTTCAGATTTCTCTGATCTCACAGGTGCAGTCCTTCATCCTGGGTCTTATTGCTGCTTCATGTCATTACATTTTAAACCTCCACCCCTGGGTTTGATTTTTACTATTAAATTGAAGCAAAGATTAGTCTGGGAACAAGCTGGGTAATTAGAGCGTGTGCCAGAATCTGAATTTCTTTGTTTTTGAGGTAGGAGAAAGTTGTAGTAGTATTAAAATTGCCACAAATCTTAAGCTGATTGGTCCCTATAGCTTATTAAGTTGACTTAATTGTCAGGTGATGTTAGTTTTCCTCCATTACCTTCATAATAGTTATTATGGGTTAGCATATTTGCAGATTCCTTGGAAAATGTTAGGACGTTGGCCTTGCTGCTATTCTGTTCCAATGCTGTCCCTGTCTCACAGTTATTCCACGACTAACTTAATTCTCTATGTTTCCCCCTGCTAAGAAAACATTTGTGAAAATATCCAGCTATGATCACAAACTACCACCCGTGAATTTTCTGTGATGTGTACTTTGACTTCCCTTGGATATTTATACAACCAAGCTGTTTGCATGCTTGGGCATCAGCTCCTCTGATACAAGCAATTTTCTGTGAAAGCTTTCTATGTTAATTTGTTGTATCTGATTCTCAAACCTGATATTGAGTGAACTTTCTTTTCCCATAAAATGTCTGTGACATTAACTGTTTTGTTATTTTTTTAAAGAGAGGCAGGTAGGCAGGAAGGGAAAGAGAAAAGGAAGAAATGTTGCTTATTTCTTTGCTTTTGTCTTTTACGCTGACTCTGGACTGAGAATCCAGGTCCTTGGGCTTTATATGATTCAAATGCTAGCATTTCTATCATCTGAGTCACAAGGGCTCATTAGCTATTATTCTTAAAGTCTGCACTCTATTCTTCTAGCCATGGACTCCAAATCCATACAAGGGGGGCAAGCCATAGAGTAACAGAGAGAAAATAATATGACTTGTCCTGCATGAAGACTTTACCTCAAATTCCACTTCACTGACGTGGATCTATTTTGAGTTGGGGAAGTTTGGTTTTCCAGATTTAATTTAAAATGACTTTAATTGATGCTTTAAGAAAGAAACCTCAGCAGCAGAATAGCAAGCCCTAAATGCCTATTTTTCTCCTACTTTGGCCCAAGAGGTATCCAAGGCTCAATGCAGGCACCTTATTATAAAAATACAAGCTTGTTTATATTTTTGAAAGACAGAGATGAATTTATAATGTTTTATAAGCTCAATTCAGAGCACCATCTCATTTTTCATTTTGGTAGAAAACTTGTTCAATCTCCGACAAAAACAGTTAATGTGTGTAAGTTCAGAATGAGAAACACACCAAAATAAAGATTGCAATAATCTGGGAGAACCCACAAGATTCTTACCATGTGAGCATCTCATCTTGATAACTCTCAGGCTCTAGTAATCATAAAGGCGATCCGAAACCCTGAGCTCCTGATTATATCACAAAGCCATTTTCTTTGTGGGGGCCTTGGATCTGGAGATATAGAATCAAGCAATCAGACAGGCCATGTGGAGGGCTGAAAGTTTGCTGGAATGATGCTCGCTTGCTTGGGGGCACAGTTTATGCAGTTGAAGCATTTCCTGTGTGCCCTTTGAAACCTCTGAACTCAGCTCTTCAAAGTGTGAGCTAACTTATTCTGTCTTTCCGCTGAACAAATATATTTACTGCTTATCATCTTTTTTTTTTTTTTTGCTACCCCCAGCCTAATTGACTTAGCTAATATTGATTTATCAAAGCAAAGGCATTGCCTTGACTGAGTCAGAAGTTACACTTTGACCTGACATTATCTTGGCCTTTAGAAATGGAAGCATAAAAGTAATGGAGGTTTTATGCAGAAGTCTACATACACACATATGTGTCTTTCTGCTTGCTTCATTCATCATGCTCTCCACACTTCCACTGTTTTTCTCTCCCTCCCCAACCCACTCTCACTCACAGCAGTTTACAAGAGTTAAGCTTTCTCATGAGTCAATGGGTAATTTTCCAAGTTGAACCCTATTAACATCAGTTATAAACACTTGTTTTTCAGAAGTTCATATCTGCAAAACCTCGTTTTTAGGTCAGAAAATATATCTCTCTTTAGAGAGCTCATGTGGCAAGAGGAAACTGAAGCTGGTCTCTGGGTGCATGTTCGTGCTAATTTGCTATACAATCAAATACGGATATAGGTCAATAAAAGCTGTTCTTTGATCTATTACAAAGGATTCATTGTGAATACATTACAGGATAAGGAGGTTATGACTGGGACTGTGTAACAGCCCCTTGCAAACAGTGCCCTCTGCCACCCTCTAACATGTGCAAGAAGTGAGACATCTGGCTTCAGCCTGCTTGGGTGTTTTATTTCTTACAATTTTTTTTTAAAACCCACGTATCATTAAATTTACCACCTTTACCATTTAAATGTATAGTTCAGTGGTAAGCATAACCTGCCTGAATTTTAATTTACTGATTTAAAATAAAACATGTACCTATAATATAATTTCATTTACAGGTATTCTCATACAAGGAAACTGTTGTGGGGGGTCAAAGGGAAAAATTTGCCCATTTCTCTGAGGTTCTTCATGGGCTGGATGAATGAATAAATCAACATTAGGCACGATTAGTAAGAGAACAGTCCTAACTTGATAATATGTGTATGGATGATTTACATGGCAGTAAATTCTGAGGTAGCTGGGCTAGACCCACATTTATATCTTGAGCTGAAGTAGCGAAAGAGGACCTGGGGTCTCCCTGGATCTAGGAGGGTATCACCACGTAGCAAGGAAAAAAGATGAAGATAAGTAACTCCCCTTTCTACATTCTTCTAAAGAATAGGGACAAAAGACCATGATGGATTAGAAGAAGGTGAGTGGCAAATGTCTTCTTTGATTAAGGGAAGGACTGAAAGGTTAGAAGAACCCATTTGCTTATAGGGTTATCTTTGGCTTCTTCCTGTCAGAGTGGGGCATCTACAAAAGGTTAATTCTGAGAGACTTGGAGTGCTCTGTTTGAGTCCCTACAGTGTCCAAGCAGAGAAATAGCCTTAATGGCACAATGACAATGACAGCAAGAAAAACTTAGTAATAAGAAGTTAAAACCAAACAAGGTCAATAATCCAATAGACAACTATTTTGAATGAATGCCTGTTATTAGGTTTCTAGCACTGACCAGGGCCTTGTAAAGAATGCAAGGAGATCAGTGACCTCAAGATATTTACACTCCTGTTATGTGATGAAGGTATCAGAATGTATCACATTTACTAATATTATAATCAAAATTTTACCTTATCTACCTCAATGTGTGTAGATGAAGGCATGTTTTCCTTTTACCCATAAATATATAGTCTGTGTAATTAAGTACCAAAGCAAAGAATCCCATTGAAAAGGTCATTGTTTGAAGTCACACCTATCTAAGTGTGATAATCAGCTCACAGTGGTGGGGGATTTGAAACTAACTTCTGCTGAGTGGTGATGTGGCTGGTATGGGTCTTAAGAGTCTCAGTGGGAGAACAGGGAGGGAAGCTTGATTTGGAAGAGCTAATGTCACAACATTGACCAAGTATTTCAGGTTCCCACAGTCAAAATCTAAGCTTTCTTCCATTTAGTTGCCTTGTGATACTGAAGGGCAAACTGAACCCAAGAGATACAATTTCCTGTGTACCAGGTATACCAGGAGGTCCAAATTGTTCAATTGTCAAATGAAAGAAAAGAAAAACACCCTTATTTCCTTCCTTCCTTTCTTTCATTTTGGAGATGTGCCTGGGTGTGGGATGAGCTGTTGGAAAGACATGAATCATGAAATCCCTAACACAAAATGGAATATATTTCATCGAAGGGGCTAAAATAGAACACCCCAATTTCTCAAAATTGGACTCAGTGGATTACCCATTCCGACACAAAGAAGCTAAGGGCCAGAGAGGTCAACATCACAAGCAAAGGAGAAGCTCCTATTCTAGCCCTGTAGCCCTTTCCTTAATCAAAGAAGCCACCTGCCACTCCCTGGGCCTCCACCTTTATCCTAATTCAGAAGTGGTCTTTGTCCCTATTTTCTAGAAGATTGTAGAAAGGGAGGTTATTTATCTTTACTTTCAGAGTACGAATAAGTATTCTTCCTTGCCACATGTTGATGCCTTCCTCTCTAACTCACACATCTCTCCCTCCATGCCTCAGTTCAGAATATAAATCATGGCTCTGCCCCAACTACCTCAGAATTTACCACCATGTAAATTTGTCATGCATATGCTATTAAATTTGGGGTTTTCTTAATCATGCCTACTGTTAATTTGTTTATTTGTCTAGCCTGTGAAGAACCTCAGAGAAAAGGGGGAACTTTTCCTTTCACCCCAACACCATGAATAAAGACTTCACGTCTCACATCCCATTTAGACAGCATTCTCACAGAGTTTACACTGCTCGCTGTCTTAACCTTCAAACTGCAAGCTATTTACGTAAGCAGAGTTGTTCATTTAACAAGTGCTAAGCAAAATGAATTATGATTTCATTCTTTGTATTATTAAAATCAGCTTTTCAACAGTAACTCTCTTCTGTTTCTTGCAAAGGCACCATCCACTCCTGGTTGTGGGGCAAAAGACAGAAAAAAAGAACTGACTTTATCTGGTTTACACTGGAAATAAAAATGGGCCGAGTTCTCCTCCAAACTAGGGCAATGACTCATTTTATTTTATATTGTTTGCTTTGACCTATGCTGCAATCAGCAATGCATACATGTGCAATGCCCTCAAAAGAAAACCCACTCGACAAAACATATTGTACTACATCAATACTATAGTGATAACCTTGACTCTTTGATCTGTGAAAGAATGCGTCGTTCAGAAATGTTCATACTTTCTTATTAATAATAAATTACTTGTGACTCACCTCATGAATGACCCCAACAACACCTGTGATTATGACTAAATGTTTCCAGCCTCAGTCTGGTGCTCTGGCAAAAGAATTATTCTATTTCCCTTTTCATTGACTCCAGTTGTGGAAGACTTCTCTTTCAGTTCAATGGCTTATATTCAGTTCCACAGACATCAAGCACCTACTATGCTCAGATACTAAGATGGTCTCATGGGACACAGATATAAAGCAGACCTTGTTTCCACCTTCCTGAAGCTAACAGTCTAGCGGCAAGTTGCTTCCATGATGCTCTCCACAGCTCCCTCTCTTCTTACATTGGCTCCATCTACTTCCATTCTCTTTCCTACCATTAAGTTCTCAGTAAAGCTCATGGAAGAACGTTCAGAATCAAGTTATTTGTGTTATTACATCTTCATCTGTATGCCAGGTATTATGTGATTAACCCAAATAAATCCTCACAACCTTGTGAAATAAATTCATATGAGGATGCTAAAGCTCAAAAAGCTTGTCCAAGGTCACATAAGCAGTGACAAAAGAAACTTGGCCTGGACTAGGCAATTTGATTCTCAAATCTTTGTATTAATTTAAGGGTTAAATAAAAGTTGATATTCATAATCTATAACCTTCAACAGCTATGTGGCATTTCAGCAAATACATGATTCTGACTATGGTTATTTGAAGACCCTTGATACATCTTCCATTTCCATATCTCTCTGATTCATGAGACTGAATGTTAAGAATATTTTATGACAGCTATATTCTCTGAAATCTTAATAAATTTGTAAAGGGTCTAAAAAGACAAATAACTTTTAAAGAACCCATGTTATACCAACTGTTCTTCCCCTTTCATGAAGTATACCAGGATACTAGCTCAATTGGCAATCATACTTTCCGTGAAGTCCATCAAACTTTTGATAATGTAGCACCCCAATCCAGAGGCCACAAAGTGAATTAGAGCATGGGAGAAAATCCCTGGAATATGAGCAAAAGCTCATGGAGAAATAGTTTCTACTGTCTATATGAGGAATATATGTTTTACTTTGTTTTGCTTCTGTTGTGAGAAATTGTCTGGTATATCAAGTAAGGTATAATCAACGAAAGGGACATTTCACTAACGGAGATACCAATATTAGTTGTGTGAGTAATCTGTACTACCTACCACCTTGTGTCCCTCTGTGAAGCTTTGAATCCTGTAAATACAAATGGATTTTTCAACCCAGTTTGCATTTTAAATCGCCCAGATTTGGAAGAAATTGAGGGTTACCATGGTAGCCAGCTTATATAATAGAAAATTTTCTAATGTATTGTTTTCTTCCCTGAATATACTGAGATGCACAGTCTAAGACTAGAGCATTCATTTCTCTCAACTATGAAAGGCTAAGTCCAAGGACTCAAGTGGCCATACAGGGAACCTGGAAGATCCCTGGACCTCTACACATTTCTGGCATGAGTGATATTAAGTGAAAATCAGAGCTGGCGATCCTCCCACAACAACAAAAACCAAAATCCCATGGAATACGAACCTTCCATGTGTTTAAGAATACTAATGTACACTAAACAAAACAGGCCAAGTGTTGGGTGAAGTACTGCCTGTCTTCCTGTTATAAAGGCCACTGATGAAGCAGAATGCCTTGCTCCAGGTTACGAGCATTGTTTTATCATACTCTACATAAAGCAGAACAGATTAAGAAATGAGGTTAGGCACTACTACACATTCCCCCAGGATGCTCTCTACTGTGAATGCCTATTGACTTGTTTCCCAAACTCTACTGCTATTTTCACCTGTCTTCTTTACCCCATTGCAAGCCGCAATAAATATTTGCTGAAGGGATGACATCTTTAAAAATGTTGATTTTATGAAAAATGGATAATAAAACACAATCTCTATGCAATTCAGTGATCTAATTAGTGTCAGAATAGAGAGAAGGGAAGCTATTGAAATAAATTGAGACTCAGGAGCCCTACCATTTTCCTCAAAGGTAGAAGAGTTGTGGTGAACACTGGGAAAGGAGCATCTTGGTTAAACAGGGAGAAAGGCAGGTTAGCATCAAGATGCCCCCCAAAGAGTAGGACTTAGTTGAAGGTGGTTTTGTAATTTGGAAAGTAGTGGGATGAATGGGATACAATCCAGACTGAGATGAAATTTTAGAGAATGAGAAAGCAAACAGTTAAGACTGTTGGACTGCAACTGGAGCGCAGAGAGGTGAACAGTAGATGCACCTAGCAGCATCTGGCAGGTTCCAAGAGATGCCAGATGTTATTTATACTGGAAAGAACCCTGAGATAACTTCAAAGTCATAAGATTTTGCTCCAAGGTGTTGACTCTGCAGTCCTTAAGGGGCTGCTTGTATCCTAAGGGAGTAGATACAGGACAGGCAAACTAGGATTCTTGGGTCAAATCCAGGTTGCCACCAGTTTTTGTAAATAAAATGTTATTGGATCACATTCAATACCATTTGTTCAGATATTTTCTGACTGGTTCCCTGCTACAGTGGTGGAGTAATTGTGATAGAGACCATATGGCTCACAACGCCTAAGCTCTTTAGTATTTGATCCTTTACAGAAAAAGTTTGCTGACTTTGGTATACACCGTTAGTCCTGAGGGCTTCTCTTTTCTCCATTGTGACACGCAGAGAGAGGATTGGAATAGTGTGTGGAGTAGTAGTCTTCATGTACCTTAATTCATGGCAGACATGTTAAATACGTTCCTTGAAGTATGGTTTGCCAGTCCAGTGTGGATGATAATTCTTACCTTTTTGACTTTGCAGGGTACGGTCAGAAGCATATGGGAGAAGCTGTGAAAAATGGCTCTCAAAGTTCTCCAGTAAGTTGTCCTCTAGGATAGTCAGCCTGGGCATGAAGGAGTAGATTGTCACATGGGGCAGGCATGGACTTTTTGCATCATATGCTTTCTCTTAAGAAATCTTTAACAAAACCGCAATCCCATGACTTTTTTCCCCATTGTTGCATTGTGGCGAACTACAACTAACATTAAATTTACCATCTTAAACATTTTTAAGTGTATAGTTCAGTGGTATTGCATTCATAATTTGCACAGCCATCATCACCATCCTCTCCACAACTCTTCCATCTTGTAAGATGTACTCATGAAACAACTCCTCAGTGCCCCATCTCCTAGGTCCTTACAACCACCATTATGTTTTGTCTTTCAATGATTTAGACTACTCTAGTTACCTCATATAAATGAAATCATGCTGTGTTTATCTTTTTTTGTGTCTGGCTTATTTTACTCTGTAGAGTATCCTCATGTTTCATTTATGTTGTAGCATGTTTTAGAATTTCCTTCCTTCTTTTTTCAAAAGAAAGGTGCAGGCATGAAAGCAAGCAGGAGGAGGCTGGCAGGCAGAGAGGAGGAAGAAGCATTTTAAAATTCATCTTGGTTGTTAACCCTGCTGGCTCCAGGACATGAACTCAGCACCCTGGGATGTGTGTCAGCTGCACCCAACACCTACTCCAGCAGGGTGCACCAGAATTTCCTTCTTTTTTGAGATTGAATAATATTTCATTGTATGGATAGACCACATTTTACTTGTTTTTTATTCAGTGATGGACACTTGAATTGCTCCATGTTTTGGCATATATTTCTCATAAATATTTAGTGTTTCTAATTCCTGGTGCACAGCTCCCCAAAGCCTTGGAATTTCCTAAGTGTTGAGCGTGATAAAGGTGTCTCTTGTTATGTTAATGAGGTGATTTTTGAGGAAGCACCCAAGGATGAAGGTTGGTTGCCAGGAGAATCAACTCTGTGATTAGAGGGCTGGTCTTCCAGTCTCATCCCCTGACCTCTGGCAAGAGGAGAGGGCTGGAGGTTAAATTAGTCACCAATGGCCAGTGATTTACTCAACCATGCCTATGTAATAAAGCCTCCATTAAAATCCAAAAGGAAGGGCTTTAGAAAACTTCTGGGTTGGTGAACATGTGGAGATTTAAGGAGACCATGTTCCTGGAGAGGGCATGGAAGCTCTGTCTTTCCCCGATGCCTTCTCTATGAATCTCTTCAATTTGGTTGTTTCTGAGTAACAATCTTTGCAATAAATTGGTGATCTACTGAGTAAATGGGTTTCCTGAATTATTTGTGCCATTCTAGCAAATTAATCAAACCCGAGGAGGAGCTTGTGGGAAACACTAATCTGTAGCTGGCTGGTTAGAAGCACAGACTCCTGGACTTTCAGCAAGAGTCTGATGAAGAGGGTAGTCTTGTGAGACTGAGCCTTTAACCTGTGGAATCTGATGCTATCACTGGGTAGACAATATCAGAGCCGAGTTGAATTCCTGGATACCATGCCGGGGTCCAAGCATTACTTGTTGATGTGAGAAATCCTCCACACACTCACACTGAAATTGGGTGTGGGAACCCTATACAAAGTATATATTGACTTTCTTGATTGAGTTTCATCATTGTACATCAGATGTCTTTCATTAAATTTGGGGAGTTTTCTGCTGTTCTTTCTTTTTGATTTTAATGGAAAGGTACAGGTAAGAATGAAAAAGAGCAGGCTGGTAGACTCAAAGAGAAGAGGAAGAAGCACTTATTTTTATTTAGTTGTTCATCTTGGTTTTTCTCCCCAGCCTGGGATGCAAACTCAGGTCCTTGGGATGTATGTGGACTGTGCTTCAGCCAGAGGCAGTTGAACAAACCACTACTCCACCGGGGGTTGCACCTGTTATTTCTTTAAGTAGTTTGTCTGCTCCTTGTTAGGCTGGCCCAGAGGGACAAAGCAGCAGCGGCCTCACCCGGGAAAAAGTTGGCTGACGTTTGACTGAGGGATTGAAGACCACACCTGGAATCACCAACCGCGACTAGGAAGCCCGCGAAATTCTTTTGCTTAAAGAGCGCGCTTCCCTTTGTTCGGGCGCGACTTCCCCAGCCCGGTTCTGCAGACCAGAGAACCTCACCCGGGTGCGCAAACCCCAATAAAGCCCTGGCTATTCGACTTTTTGTTTGATCGACTTTCTTTCCTCGCAGAGCCCAGAAAAAACCTTTCACCCCCTTTTCCCCTTTTTTTTCCAGCTCTCTCATTCTCCATATGTTGTTCTGCTTAGTAGTATCTCACTTGTCTCTGAGACTGTTTATTTTCCGTGAGATTTATCTTTCTTTCTTGCAATGTACAGGTTTTCAAGCCTTCCATCCTTGCTGTTGGATCTGTGTGTGATTTGAGGACTGCTTTCAAAGTTCAGAGAATTCACAAGTACGTTTCACATTCAGTCAGGCACTGGAGGCTTCCAAGTACCCTCTCAGATGCTCCTGAGAGGACCTAGTCTTAAGTGTGCATTCAACTTTTGAAAGCACCAGAAATGAGTACAGTTGTAGCAGGACCCTTTTTGACTATCTCTCCTGGCTCTCCTGTAAAATTTCTGACTGTTCTGCCATTGTTTTCTTAGTCTGTTTTTGTATTATGGAGCTATAATCTTTCTCTAGTTGCCAACCAGTATCATCTCTATTGCTCTCATCAGTACCCCCAGGCATAGATTTCTCCACACTTTGATCCAAATAAACACATCCCTTTTACACAGGGCCTCAGTTCAGCCTATCTGTACAGTTTCCCATGCCCTCTTTCCTCCCACTGCAGGAAGAGTTGGAGCCTTAGGGACTAACGTGGTCACTGTTCTTTATGACTTCTTCTTAGATTACCCCTTTGCACTGCAGATTTGGAGCTGAAGGGGATGTGAGGGATGTAGAGGGTGGAGCCACTGGCCTTCATGGGTTATTCCACCTAGAATGGAACCTCCACACTATGGAGCTGGACCTGGAGGATGATGTGAGCTGCTGACCTTCATGGACTGCCCTGCCTACCACAATGGATCTTCCATGATACAGAACAGTCTCCAGCTCAAATGTTGGAGACACCAATTTATTGCAAAGATTCAGTAGATATTCCCCAATAAATGTTTCTCAATCTATTGTATGATCTTCAGCCAATTTCCAGAGACTTTAACTAGTTATTTTTAACACCTTCCCCTAATGGTCTCTCTGGGTAAAGGATTTGCTAAACTATTTGCATAGCCACTCTGGAAATTCTACTTCTTCTCATGATATGGCAGCAACAGTGGAATGCATGCTGTTTTGTGAAAGAATCAGATTTATAGAATTCGGGGAGAAATAATCAAAGTTTATATGAAAAGGTGCAGCTTAATTCTGAAGGATAGACCTTCCACAGGATGCTTAGAACAGGCCTTTCAAATATGTGCCACTTTGGCATGTGGAGTATTCCTAGACTTACCATAATTTTTAGAGTTGAAACTGGGGCCAGTTGAACTAGGCATGGTGTGTGTGTAAGGAGCATGTATGAGAATGTGGCCTTGTATCAGGCTGGCATTGGACAGGGGAGGGGGATTTTTTTCAAGTGAGGGAAAGGGGCTATGACAGGTACAGAACAGGGTAGGATTCTGGTGGGCATGGGATGGCAGGGCAAAGGGGTGGGTTCAACATTCCTAAATGGAGACACATGGTAGTGCTAATTATTTCAAACTAAGATCAATTGAGGCCCTGTAGGACCTTGGGAGCAACTTTTTACCATTTCCTTAACTATCCAGAAGAAAAAAAATTTCTTGTAATCCCTAGATTTAGAGGTATCTCAGAAAATAACCTTTCTGTGGGAAAATCTATATACACCCAGACAAACATGCCATTATACCGAATCTGGTCTTTTCATCATATTAGTCTTCTTCTTTCCTTGAAAGCCCAGGCCCCTATCTCAATCCTTAGTTCAGTATAGAATCCCTCATTTTTTTCCTATTAGAGTTTACGTCCATGTACAGTCTTCGTATGTATGCAATTAAATTTCTTCTTTTCTCCTACTAATCTGTCTGTAATTTGTTTGACTGGCCTGAGAAAACCCAGAGGGGTGGGCAATAATTTTCTTTCTGGCCCTATAGTTCCCTCTGGTTTGACTCCATGGCCAGACACACAGTGTGTGCCCGTTACTGAGGTGGATGGACTTTGTCATACCCTGTGGGACTCCAATTGATGTTTAGTCCCTCTGTTACAGGTATTTGGCAGAGTGGATAGAATTTTTGTATCTCTAGTTCAGAGAAGATTGACAATCTGATAACAAAAGACTGTTCATAGCCTTTTCTGAGGCTCTGGTCAATCTTTGCTGACCTTTGCATACATCCCTCCCCAGTTTCAGTGAGCAGACCCCCCAGGTCATCTGTAACTTAATTCCCAGAGTCTTACT
The DNA here is from genome assembly GCA_004363575.1 of Solenodon paradoxus. Taxonomy (NCBI): domain Eukaryota; kingdom Metazoa; phylum Chordata; class Mammalia; order Eulipotyphla; family Solenodontidae; genus Solenodon; species Solenodon paradoxus. The sequence continues at coordinate 11,599 of RJWH01004913.1, read as the reverse complement.
CTCCTTTCACATGCCTGGACCAGCAGACCTCACACAATAGAACTTGCTATTAGTTGTTTATGTTCTGCTTGTCTCTTGCCAGACTTGCTGCCCCTTTGAAGCAGAGACCTCACCCTATCCAGATTACCTAATAAATCACCGAAAAGGTAGTATTTATAAGAGTAATAGCAAAATATTATTACAAAAATTATTCAAAATTAAGTGCTAGTTTTGTTCCAGGAACATTATGTTACTAACTCACTAAAGCCTCTTCAACAACCCTTTGAAGCATGTATTCTTATCTCCATTTGTAAATAAGTAAACTGAGAGCACATAATCTCTCAATAAACTTTTGCTAAACTATATCTGCTGAGAAAATAATAATGAAAAAAAATCAGCTGCAGAAAAGGCAGCTGAGTCACCCTATGTCTCTGATATAATAAAGTCCAGGGATGCAATGGAGACAGTGGCGTTTGCTGATCTTGCTCTGATATTGGGGAAACAATGCTTTTATGGCTTGAAGGCTTTGAAGCAGCATCATTTCTCACGCATGTCAGTCTGTGGCTCAGTCCCTTTATTTGAGGCTTTGGGGTGCTAATGGAAGAGGGGGCTTGAAACTCTCCCCTGCAGCTCCTTCTCAGAATTGCCAGGGCAACCTCCTAAGGGTGGGCTTCTTAGGTCATAAACTGGCTTCTTGCAAGGGGCACATGTGCTCTCAGGCCTGAAATCTTTTGTTATTTAAACTTCCTGTTTAGTGGTAGAGCAGCATTGCATTTTTGAGACTTTTTTTCTTTCTTTTTTGAAAAGTTACAACTGGAAACCTGTGACTATCCTTCCTTTTATTTTGACAGTTTCTAGCTTTTTGAAACAGAGTGTGAGAAGAGGTGATTCTCAGTCAGACAGCCCTAAACTAGACACCTGGAGGGATGTGGGAGCAGACACACCAGTGTGGTCATTCTGTGTCCTGGATCTGAGATCACAGTGACATTTTAGTTAATATTCTACATTATTCTACATTACTTTTGCTATGGTAACGCTACAGACTTCCCTGCTCTCAAGTGACAATGTGGAAGAGCCTACTAGAAAGCATTGATCCTTCCTTGTGATGGCGATTGCTGTATTGATTAATTTCCAGGCTTGGAGTGCACACAACATCAGGTTCTTTATGTTGCTTGTCTTCCTAGAGGCTAGGCACCAAAATACATGTGACAGCTTGAGAATTTTCCTACTCATTATTTGTTGCTGTTTATTCCATTCATTTGGAAGAAAAACTTAGAGGGATTTTAACCTTTGTAGTCATAATTACTATTAGGTCAGCGGCGATTGCAACTATGAAGTGGCCGAGTCAGGAAAATTCTTTTGTGTTTAAGATAAAAATACTATAGGCTAGTGTAATGATCATCTAGATCCTTCCCTAAGGATACTAAATCCCTCTTATTGAACTATCTGCCCTATATTTCTAACTCCCTCCACTCAAAAATCACATCCCTTATGTAACTTAAATCAGATTGTTCCATTTTCTTAGGTTGAACCATATGAAATGGCTAATATTTCATCACTTATTTTTAATGGAAAGGTGCAGGCAGGAATGAAGGCGAGTAGGCATGCGATTAGGAAGAGAGAGGAGGAAGAAGCATTTTACTTTTTATATTTACTTGTTTACACTGGTTGTTTCCCCGCTGGACCCAGGACTTGAACACAGGGGTTTGTGACCTTGCGCTCCTTCGGAGGTGATTGACCTAACCGCTACTCCACCAGGGTGCCCCTGTTTGATCACATTTACCCACAAAATGGTTCAGCCTTATCTATAGGCTTTCTTTTGAGCAAGGGAGAGAGAAACACCACAGTAAATGAAAACAAGAGACAGACCTACTTTTTGCAGGGAGGCAGTGGGGCCAGAGGAAAGGGCTGTACACGGGGTCCCAAGAAGTTCCCAGGTGTGAGCACTGCAGCTGGAAACTTACTTTAGCTTCAACTTCAGCCTCGACCAGAGGACCAGATGCTGGTTGGAGTGGGGAGCAGGAATGCCAGGCTCCAAATAACATCAGCTTCACTGATGAATCATGAACATCTATGAAGTCAAAGCAGGTTGTTGTGGTTGAATAATGCAAAACAACTATGTATTCATCAGAGTTACAAAAGGTTGCCAATATGCACATGCAAAGCAATATTTCAACCTGCTGTGTTACTCAGCTCAAATTCTGAGCTTCAATTTCTTTCCCTTGCATGTTCTTTATGGCGGTTGCTTTCCTGTATTAGAAAGGTTTGCATTTCCTCACATCTTTCTCTCAGGTTCAGCATGGCTATTACATTACTTGAATCAAAGTTAATAACAAAACCAAACCAAACCAAACCCCAATAGTTCTGATAGAACGTGTAGAAACTAGCAGGTTGAGGAATGAATGTAAGCTTTTAATCTGCAGAGGAATGGATTCTAAGTTGACTCATGTCAGCAAATAGGAAAATGAAGACCACAGTTTGAAGTGGTGCATGTTTGCTTTTCTTCCTTATTATACATTAAAGTGTGATTCATGCTCCTGTTGGCTATAGCATAGGGCATACAGGCTTTTATTGGTACTTATTTAACTAGAGGTAACTGGTAGAATTCTTCAGATCTTGTATCTTCTTCAGTGTCTTCAACATGCTGAAGTGTTAGCACTTCTCCCATCCATGAATCTGCACCTAATCGCTAGAGAAACCAGAGAAGGCATTCCATACTTGGGAAGTGTTCCTGTCAAATAGTCTGTCTAAAGGCCTCTTTGCTGTGTCTCAGAAGACTGACATTTCTCTGGTTTGGGCTCTTTCTTATGCTAACCACACATCATCCACTGCCACATTAGAGATTCTAATCCTAGCCTTGGTTCTGCTTGAGAGAAGTTCATGTTATGAGAACACAGCTCCACAGAACACCAAAAGAAGTCATTTACTAGACTGGGTAATCCAGAGCTTGCTCCTCAGTCCGGTAAAGATTCTTGCCACCTGAAAAGTAGTTGTGTATGTTGTTGTTGTTTGTGGTAGCTTGGCTAATCTCTCAATTAAAGAGTTACCTCTTCTGCAAAACTGACATAATCACATTAAATTGCAAAATTGTTGTTTTGAGAATGAAGATTAGTTAGATAAAGAACCTAAAAGAGGGACTGACACAACAGCTGTTCAGCAAATGTTTATCATTGTCAACTAAAAAAATAGTCTGCTCGCCAGTGTAAAGCATTTACTATAAATGCTTTATGGGGAACCTGTACATATGGGGAAGCTGCATGTATGTGTTTATATCAATTTGTAAAGCAAAGTTACCCCAATACATATTAAGATTAAAAAAAGTAAGTTCTGTCATTAAAAAAAATAATGTGGGATTTACTTTGCTATAGCGTATGAAAATTGAAATCCAGTGGAAGTTCACTTCATTTTGCTGCTGGTTTGCTAACCATCTCAGGACTGGAACACCTGGAGTCAGTCCTCCTGGGTCCTAAGCTCAAGCGTCCCAGTCTCTCCTTGAGCGTCTTTCATCAGCTCTCCTTTAGAGCAGCTGTTCTCAGAAGTGTGGCCTGGGGCCAACAGCAGCTGCAGTACCAACTAGGAACTTGTTAGAAATGCAAATTCTTGGGTCCCATTCAGACCTATTAAGTAAAACACCTTGGAGTTGGGGTCTAGTGTGTTTTGACAATCTATCTTTGCAGGGCATTCTCCTGCACGAACTCAGAGAACCACTGCTTCATTTTATTATTTTTATTGTTTCATTAGTTTACAATACTATGTGTGTTTCAGGATAATAGAGTAACAGTTCAATCATATCACATTGCTTTCAAGTGTGGGCCATAGAGGGAAGCAAAGGGAGGGAGACAAAGTAGTAGCTTCTTTCCCCTGGGGAGCTCTTCCCCTTTCTTATCTCTAGAGAAAAATAGAGGAAAAGACTTACTATTACCAACAGGAGATGCCAGAGAGTGCTTTTTCATCCAGCTCCTCAGTTCCCAAATATTTTTCTCTTCTTTGGGGACTCTGAGTTGCAGCTCCAGCAGGGTCCTGTTTGCCTGTGTGTACTGGGCAACAGCTGTCTGTCTCTGGATGTTGGACTTTAGGCAAGAATAAAATTTTCTCTTATCTCCTTTCCCTTGTTATTAGGGTCAGGTTCACTTCCTCTCGATAGGCTTAGTCCTGTCCTTTTCTTCACCTCGTGCTTGGAGTCCAGGACTAGGTGAAAATGGGATGAACTGGAGAAGGAGGAAGTGATGCTTAGGAAAATGGACCAGCTTGGGTTTTGGTGTCAAACACTGAACAATAAATATTGATCAACCTTGCCCAGCTTCTTTGGAATGTCTTGTCTGATAAGAATGTTTTTGTTTACCTGAGGGACTTGGCCCACACCAAATAGCTTTTGCCTATAATGTGTTTTATGGTGGTGACCTTGGTTCACATGGTATTAGCTTGATCTCTGAAGGGCTGGACACTAAGGTCAGCTATATGGAAATCAGTCAGGTCTACACAACAGCCTCAATTCAAAACTCTGGAATAAAGGTTCAGGTTATCTTCCCTGGTTGCTGATATTCTGAGCATGTTACTACATATTACTGGGAGAAGTAAGTTCTGTCTGCACAATTCCACTTGAAGAGGATAACTGGAAACTCATGCATGGTCTCTCCTGATCTCTGCCCTATGTGCCTCTTTCCTTTGCAATTTTAATCAGTATACTTTTACTTTAATAAACTGAAACCGTGAGTATAAGGGCTTGTCCTTATTGGCACTTAAGGGCAGTTCTTATTAAAACCGAGGGTGGTCTTGAGGATATCTTAAATGGTAGTGGAGGAAAGGCACTGACAAGTTGGACCCAACCAGCCCACAGAATTATAGCAATAGTTTTATTTTAGGATATTGAAATTGCATCTCAGTCTGTATTTCCCACCACACCCACTACTGGTGTTCTGGTGTTCTTTTACCTACACCTTGCTCCGTCTTTGCTTGCCTCCTCCCTCCAATCATCCTGGTAGACACACTCTTGTATCCTCTGAATTTTGTTGGGGCTTCTCTGTTAATTTGTTTTATTTCGTTATATTCTACATGTGAGTGACACCATCCTGTAATTCCCTTTTTCTTTTTGATGCATTTTGCTTAATATGATCTCCTCCAGTTCTAGCCAGGTTATTGCAAAGGGCAAGCTTTCATATTTTTAAAAAACAGCCACATATAATTCCATTGAGTATATATGTTACCATGTTGATAAGATAAGATATTACTGGGTTTGATTTATTCTCCCAGTTGTTTAGTACTCTGCATTGGATTTCTATACCTCACCTTGGTCCTTGTGTCCTCACAGGAAAGAATTCAAATGAGACACATGTTAGGCTGGCCCAGGGACAAAAGCAGCAGCGGCCATGCCCGGGAAAACGGCAGCCAAGCCCGGGAAAAAGGTGGATGACGTCAGAATAAGGGATGCGACCCCCACACCTGGATTCACAGGGCCAATCCCCAATCGCCACATGGGAAACCCGTGAAATTCCTCTGCTTAAAGAGCCAGTACCCCTTTGTTCTGGGCGCGACTTCCAAGCCCGCGACTTCTCGGCCCTCTGCGGACTTGGGAGTTTCGCCCGTGTGTTGCAAACCCCAATAAAGCCCTGGCTGTTCGACATTTTTTGTCAGATTGAGCTTTTCTCCTCGTGGAGCCCAGAAAAACCTTACATTTTCCGAGAGACTGGCTTC
>RJWH01004912.1:0-91882 GCA_004363575.1 Solenodon paradoxus | reverse complement strand
GGCACTGTGGGGTCATCTCCTGCACTATGGGGTCATCTCTGGCCCTGTGGGGTCATCTTCTGCACTGTGGGGTCATCTCTGGCACTGTGGGGTCATCTCCGGCGCTGTGGGGTCATCTCTGGCACTGTGGGGTTGTCTCTGGCACTATATGGGGTTATTGGGCATTTCTGGAACTGGAGTGGTTAAAGGCTTGTGTTTTAGGCAGAACAGCTAGAGCAGGACTTAGAAGAACACTAAATTTCATTTTTGCCCAATGTGCCAAAATTCCCTGCACTGTCCTTGAGTGTTTGTATGAGTCCTGCAGGACCACGCGTCATTACTATCCGATTGTCCACAGACATCACGAAGTACTTACTTGTGGGGACCTGGTCCCGCTGCTCCTGCTCTGATCGCTCCGCCTCCTCCTCTCCCTTTAGCCTCCAGCACATAACACTGCCCCACGTTTGTCATCCCCGTGTCCGTTTCGTCTCAAGGAAACATGGCCAGCCTGGGCCTGTCAGAGCAGCCACGGCGCAGGCGGAAGGGCGGTGGCCTGTGACTCTGGTCAGTGGAAGCCGCCTGAGCAGCAGAGGACAGAGACGCCTCAGGTGGCTTCTCTTCCCTGGTGAAGGACCTCCCAGAACGTCCAGAGTCTGAGCAGGCTCCAGCGTCCACGGCTGGAGAAGACGCTCCCGCTCAGGCTGTGCTGAGACAGCTTCACGAAGGAGGCACGCGGTTCACGTGCGCGTGTGCTGCTGACTGAAGGTAAAGACGCCGGGACACGTGGGAAGTGTGGCCGAGGGCCCGGGAGGCAGAGGGACGGCCGTGAGCTCTGCGTCTGCGCGCAGGCGCGTCCCGCGGGCCGCTGGTCTAGAACGCTGCGCACACGCGTCTCTGCCACGGCACCGGCACATTATTTAAAACAAGCACGACCTGCCTTACATATCCAGGAACAAAAGAAGCAATAACTTTACATGCAGGAATCAAGATTTTTGTTTAAAAACGGAGCTTTTAACTTTGACCAAACCAAAGATGATACCGTTGGATGTGCCTATAGAAACTGAAAAGCCGATGGCTGGCTCCTCTGACTGCCTGAGAGAGGAGATGTCGGTAGGTGTGTCAGCCTTGACAGATTGAACTGGGGACTGGAAGGAAGCAAACAGAGCTGTGAGCTGTGAAGATCTGCTCAGAACCCCCAGAACCCAGCCCTGGGGGCCGGCGGACACCGGCTCTGAACGAGTCCCTAGTTCAGCAGCAGGAGAAGTCCCTCTGGTAAGTGAGGAGCACGTGGGGCAGGGAGGCCTGGGCCGTGGATACTCAGGGGCCTGGCGTGCGTGCAGTCGCAGACCTCCACGTGCAGAGGGCACAGGGCGATCACACACAGAACAGCTGTCTTTTCAGGGGTCAGCTCCCCTGTTCAACGCCCTTCTGTCTGTTCACTGCCTGCGGTGCATTGCCTGAAGTCACCGGCCCGGCGGGTGATGCTGTCCCATTTCCCCATGGTTTCCAGAGGGTTGGGGTTTGGCACCGTTTATCCGTGGGCCTCTGATGCCGGGAAAGGCTGGAGTGATGTCGGTGGTCAGCAGCTGTCTGCAGATGGGGCAGAGACGTCAACTGCAGGAGACAGGTGAACAGCCAGGCGTGACTGTGGGCTGCGACCTGGTGCCGGAGACGTTCGGAAAGGAAGAATGTTCTGCTGCGGCACACAGGTCCTGTGGGGTCTGCTGAGTCGTGACAGGAACCTGGGGTCCTGCTCGTCTAGGCGTGGCCTGGAGGGTCCTGAGACCCAGGGCACATCTGCAAGGCTTCTGCTGCCTGGAACGAAATCCAGCCAAAGGTCCGCTGATGTGGGCGTGTGACGCGACTGAATTTTTCAATGAATTTATGAAATCGAGCAGCATTTACACGACTTTAAAGACCTCTGTCTCCCAGTGGAGCTTGATAGATACGCGCATATCTGTGTCCATATCGATGTGTCTCTGTTTTACAGCTGGGTATGAATACACCGAAATATATCCAAAAGCAAGTGGCCCAGGCCACGCCCCAGGGGACTCCTGAGCGTCAGAGTATATAGGATTTTCCTCCCTGTGGCCTTGGCTGTGCAGTTGGTTTGAGACCCGCAGTCAGGATGCAGCTCGGCACCTCCTCCGTGTGCCTGGAAGCCCAGTTGGGGACCACGGCCTGACGGCAGCTGTCCCCAGCCCATGCCACACACGCAGGGGACACTGTCTCTGTGCCCCAGTGACGTCTCCTTGCTGCAGGGAGACTCGGGCTGGAGGGCTGGCGGGCGTACTGACTCGGTGCTGGGAAATCTCGCTCCTTCGCCTCCAGCTCCTGGTAGGAAAGTGGCAGCCATCTGAGGAGACGGGGGACAGAAAAAGGGTGTTGGGTGACCTTGCGGAACTCTGCTCCGCCCTGCTGCAGCCGGAGGGAAGACCGCCGCCTGTCCCGTCTCCTGGTTTCTGGGATGGGCTCCAGCTTGTCTTAGGGTCCCAGCATTTCTGGACTCAGCTGCTCCCCCTCCCTCTTCCCTATTTCCACACCGATGGAGAGGGGCGTGGGGAGGCGTGTGGCAGGCGGGAGAGGGGCCTCCTCGGCCCGTTAGCAGCTCGTTATGGCTGCAGCGCGACATGGTAAGGGACACATAGCCTCTCGAGTAATTATATAAACAGGTGAGGTGCCTGGCTACACGTTTTCGGCTACACGTTTCGTGTTTATTTTTGAATCTGTCTTATTTGTTAAAGGACACCGTGGTGTGTTTTACTTTCCTTAATGTGCCTCTGTAGCAGGTCCATGCGTGTCCCCAGGCAGGTGTGTAGAGATATGCTCCTCAGGGGATGTGGGCAGCAGGGCCTGAGCTCAGGCTGGCACTCTGCACTGGGGTCAAGGGCAGGTCTCCAGTCGGCTACCACTTGGGAAAAATGCAGATTATAATGGTGACGTAGTGGCTGTTTTGCTTAGAAAGTTACAATGAAATTAGGTCGAAACACAAAAAGCCTGTTGCGTGGACAGTGCAATGCAGCGCCATCAACAGTCCGAGAAAGGACTGGAAGGAACAGGCTGTAATATTACCAGTGACTCTTCCTGGGAGTTGGGGTCCCTGCTCGCTTTTGTCATTCGGACCATGGTGCTGTGCCGACTTCGGGGAAGCTCTCTCCCACACCTGACCAGCCTCTCGGGCCTGGACGTGGCCTCCCGACGACCCTCTCGAGCGCTGAGGTGCCGATCACGGGGCCTGCAGCCCCCCCATCCACACTGCTGCCCCCTGCAGGGGTCTCCAGCCTTCGGTCCAGCGTTGCCCCGCCAGGCTCACCTCTGGAAAGGCACATCGGGACCTGGCCCCTCACCCACGATCAAGTCTCTGCACGTAGCTTTGCATTTTCCAGGGGTGCACCTGCCGAGGTTTCAGCTGCCCCACCTGACGGCGCTCAGGCTGCAGGCCCGCTTGGCCTGGCTGGACTGCGGGCTCTGCACCAGCCCGTTCCGTCCTGCTCACTGCACACTGCGCCCCCGTGCACTCCTGGGAGCTCATCCGCTTCTCTGCTCTGATGGTGTTACTGGTCTCACCTCTCTGCCGTCCTAGCCTGTGTCCCCAGACCACGAAACCCTCCGGGGTGGTGAGTGGCCATGTGATGTGGTCACTGCTCCAGCCACAGAGCCCAGGGCGGGACTTAGATGCTCAATGGACCTTTGTGAAAAAAGAGGCCGTGTTCCCTGCAGGAAAGAAGGGGCTGGAAGAGAATTGGGAAGAAGAAAAAGAGGAAAAAAGGCAGAGAGGGAGAGAGAACTAGGAATCGAATCGGGCTCCTTTTCCCCCGGTAAACCTGGGGACCCCGAGTGCCCACCTTACAGCTTCGAGACCGTCACTGAGAAAACAATGGGAAGAAGTCTCTCAGGGAGGTGGGGCTACTTACGCGAGGCCGGCCCTGTCACAGCGGCCTGCGGCCAACAAGGGGACGGGGCCACCCGGCGCGCTCACACGCCACACACCCGGTGATTCCTGACGCTAAATTCCCGACGTGTTTGCTCTCCCCTGTCCTGTTCCCAGGCACCCAAAGCACCGTATCGAAGATTCAGTTTCAACTTCTGGGTAAAATAGCTTAATCGAGAAAATGTACAATGACATTAATGGTTTAACTCAGTTTTAATCTTTTTAAACGTTCGAAGATCAGCATGTTGGTTTTGCCTCTTTTTCACACCTAGGTGATTTCTACATCAAGCGGTAGATATGCGGGCTGTGCACTATGCTGAATTGTAGATACTGCAGAACAGAAAAGCTACACTTTACAGACACGTGCGTGTGTTCAGATACGCCAGGCATCATTTTTTAAATTTACTTGGTGTGTGAAATATATTAAGGTCCTTAAAAGCAAATTCATGTGATTCTATCAAGCCTGTTTGTTCAGAGACCTGAACAAGTTTGAACACAGGATCAAGCAGAGAGGTCTCCCGGGCTGTTATGGAAAGAAGGCTCACTGAACTCATTAACAATGGATTATTCTCCACAGCAGAGGGTCTTCTCTTACCCATCTACACTCGACGAGGATTAGAAAGCCAGGGATCTGAGTTGGGTCTCAGTTTCGGCTCTCTCTTGCAATACATGGTTTTTATTCTAGTGGAATCAAAACATCATTCCTAGAGCAGCGATTCAAGGCATTTTCGTATTCCATTTTTAAAAAGGGTAGCTTTGGGGATATTTTCATGTAAACGATTTTTTTTTTTTTTTTTTTTTGGTCAGAAAAGGCAAATTATATTTGGGAGTTGGTGAGAACACACGGGCTATAAGTGGTAGGCAGGATGAGAAAGATAAAATTCACACACACACTCACTCAGGCAGTGCCTTCAAGACTCCCATTTGCGTGAAAAACATAGATGCTGCCATTTTCTTTATTTGCATTATTGGAAACTCAGTCACTGATATTCTCTCTAAAAACCACCTTCCTTCGCCGTATTTCCACAGGGATTCACAGGTCTAATTAAGACGTGAATGGTCTGAAATACTTCAGGAACCAGCAGTGAATATTCTTTCTTTATCTGAAAATGTTGTTTCATTTCATGGGAAATTGTTTTCTCTGGTTTCCCTCTGCACCCACAAATGACCTTCTTGTGTGTTAGGGTGGATCTGATCACGAGCCCTTGGAAAGAGAAGGCTTAATGCTCTCCGGACATGGCAAGAGCGCACTGGGGCCCGACACGGGGAAGGATTTGCTTTCGAGTCCTATCATGATCTTCAAATAATTTCCACCATTTGAAATGAGGGCAGAATGGCGCCCAGACTGGGAAACAACATGACTTGAGACCAGAACCTCGATCTGGTGGTTGGTGCAGCGCTTCCAGCTTTCAAATGCCATTTTTCACGTGGGAATATCATCGGTGATACCAGAGTGGGTTAAATCCGTGGCATTTTATGTCACGATTGGTTTTGACTCAGTTTTGTGTCCTGGGTTGGCCAGCATTTTATAACGGGTTTTCTTACCATTCATTCCTTTCTTTTCCATTGACCGTTGTTAAATAATATTTTGCTCTCTTCCTGGGCATTGACGAGATGGCCTACTGCTCCTGACCTTGTATTTCTTTGCATTCTGCTGGTGGAGCTGAGCACTTGTCTCGGTTTCAGTTTCTCAGTTGTTCTCAGAACTCGCCCTCCTCCTGTGCTGAAGTGGGAGAGATCATTTCCTCTCTTGCACCACACACAGGCTCAAGCTCCTGCCTTGTGCCTTGTAGCTCCGAACAGCACCTGTTCTGAGCCATGAATAAAAGGCCGCCACGCTCTCTTGTGGACGTCTGTCTATAGGGCTGAGGACAACCGAGGGGAAGTTTACACCCAGAATAGCCCTCATCTTTCTGTGTGGAGGCCCCGGGAAGGGGGCCAGGGCCCCAGACTGCAGACAGATGCAAAGTAGGCCCGGTCGGAGGCCAGGCCACCATTGTCCAGGAGCACAGAGGCCCACCGAAGCAAGGGCAGCAAGAAGCAAACAATCCAGAAGGCTCAGCCAGGGGCCTGGGCGTCTCCCAGGCTCCTCCCTTCCTCATTTCGGGCGTGAGTCATTTTCCAGTCTGCCCACTTCCCTGGGCCACCACCCACAGGCCACTCCCAGCCCCTCCAAGCTGCTGCCGCAGGATCTTTATGAAGTACAAGTCCAAACTCTCCCTGGCTCTGTGAACTCTACTAGGTCAGCCCCGTGTTCAGAGTCGGGGTGAGGGTCCTGGGGTGCAGACAAGCCCACTCTGAGCCTCCTGGCCTACTTAGCATTCTCTCATTTCCATTGAACTCTGGTGGCTCCTAGGGGTTGGCCAGGTTCTCTTCTCCACGCCATCCTGGGCTCAGCTCGCTCCATCTTGCTGATTTCTATACACCTGGTCAAGATGCCAGTGGAAATAAGGCCTCCCGGAGACTTTCCCCAAGTCCTCCGGCTTCCTTGGTCTACTCTGCATTTATCCCACAGGCAGAATTAATTGGTGTATTTGTACTTCCCTCCTAGAGGTATTCTCCTTGAGGGCAGGGCTGGCCTTATCCATTCTGGCCTCTCTGGTGCAGCAGGCCAGGAGGCAGCTGTTCAAAGGGAGGGTGCATTAGGAGACAGGAAGTCCTGAGCATGGGGCAGCCGCGGATTGGCGACACAGAAGGCGTGGCCCTGGTCTCCGGCAAGAGCCTGTGTGGTGGCGACTGGTGTCAACTGTGAGTGCTTAGGTAACTTTTCCATCATTAAGGCTGGGAAGTGGCACCAGGGAATTAATTCCTTTGGTTTGGGAAGAGGCAGTGTACGATATTAACTCGGGGCTTTGGGGGTCCAGCCAAGAGCCAAGAACTGCCGTCTGTTCTAGTGCCCCCTGGAGGTGTTTCTGGGGTCCCCGGCGTTTCCTGGTGCTTCCTTCTTCCGAAGGCGGCCCCACCCTCCCTCACCCAGCCAGACCAACTCTTGGGAGGAATGCAGCGCCGAACCCAGCATTCTGTCCCAAACTGTGTCCAAACGCGGAGCAAGTGTTTTAAATTAGAATCCTTCTGACACAGTCCTTACATCCAAAGGACAGTCTCGCCCCAGTTCTCCAGCAGCCGATCACATCACGTTAGGCCAGATCCCTCGTGTTCAGAAGCGCAGCTAAAGGACATCCGCTAACAGCCGGTGAATCGCGTTCGGACGGTGGCTTCTTTTGCTCCAGTAATAACACGACTCATTTGCCGTGGAATATTCCAGTCTTTCAGAAATGCTGCTTTAGTTTTAAAGAGCGCGCTGGCTCTGCCAGTTGGGGAAGAAAAGGGTTTTGCGGTCGGTCCATTGTTGGCCAAATAGCTGGGGAGCCAGTCCGTCCGTGAGTGCCTGCGCGACCCTCGGCCGCGGCTCGGGGAGCGGGGCACCCCGTCTCCGCGGCGGGCGGGCAGGCAGGCGCGGGCCCGCGGAGACCCCCGGGCTGCAGCTGAGTCGGCTCCTCCCCGGCCGTGCGCTCGCGTCCCCCGGCGCCTGCGGGCCGGCGCGAGGAGCAGGCGGACAGCGGAGGCTCCGCGGGAGGCAGCGCGGGCGATGGTCCCCGCCGGCCCGGGTCGCGCAGCGGCGGCGGGCGGGGCGCACCGGGCCGGGCGCGGGCCCCGCGGGAGCGCCGGGCGCCGCCGTCGCCGGCTTCCTGCCGGCCGGGGGAGGGGCGCGGGCGGCGGAAACCGGCGGCGATAAGAGGCGGCCCCGCGGCCGCGCCAGCCTTTCCTGTGCGGCGAGCGGCGCAGGCTCCCGTGACCCCGCCGCGCAGCTCCGGCCTGAGTCGGGCGCGATGCCCCGGGCAGTCGGGCGGCCGCGGGGAGCCATGTGAGAGGTGAGCGCGGCGGCGGGCGGGCGGGGACGGGCGGGGACGGGGGCTGGGTTGGATTGGGCCGGGGGCGGGGGACGGGACGGGGACGGGGGTCTGGATGGGGACGGGGGACGGGAGGGGACGGGAGGGGACGGGACGGGACGGGACGGGACGGGACGGGGACGGGCGGCTCTGGGCCCCGGCGGCGGGCGCGGCGGGAGGACGGACGCGGGCACCGGGAAGCGGGGCGCAGGTGCGGCCACCGCACGGGGTGACCTTGGGCGGGGCGGGGCAGCCGTGTCCCCCGCGTGTCCGGCGCGCAGGGGCTCCCGCGGGGACGACGACGCCCCGGCGGCCGGACACGGGCCGGACACACGGGGGACCCGGGCGGCCCCGGCGCCCCCGCCGGACGCCCTGCAGCCGCGGCCCCGCCGCCCCCCGAGCCCGCAGCCCGGCCGTGGGTCCCGACGCCGCGGCGCCCGGGGAAGGCGGGGACCGGGAGGCGGCGGGGCCTCGCGCCCCGGGCGGAGACAAAGCGGGACGAGCGGCGCGGCGCCCCCTCCACGCGCGCAAACGCAGCCGGGCGGTTATTGGCGGGGAGGTGTCATGTGAGGGGACGGGGCGCCCTGCAGGCCGGCGCGCTGCCGGGGCTGCGGGCTCCGCCGCGGGACCGCGGGCCTCGCTGGCTCCGGGCCTCCGCGTCCGGAAGGACGTGGGGCGGCTGCGCCCCGGGGCGCGGGCAGCGGCCACTCCAGGGGACCGTCAGCCCTGCCCAGCTGGGGGGTTTCTTAGCACGCGAAGCCCGGGGGAGAGAGGGCGTCCTGAAGGCCGGCGGATTGCAGGCCTCTGCAGCGGGCTTTGAAATTCTACACCAGCGGACGCGGGTCCCCTCGGGGCCGGAACGCTGTTTGTGCGCTGGGTCTGGGGGAAACCTGCGGTCCCGCGTCCGCGGCCCCTGCTTGGGGCTCGCGCGCTGCGGCTCCCGGGTGCGTGGCTGTGTCTTCCTGGCGAGATAAAAGGTTGTCACCCAGACCTGTGAACGCGGAGGTGGCGCCCCTGCAGCGGCATCCTCTGCCAACTTGGTTCTGTGCTTCACATGTGCAGCTTAGAGCCAAGAGACGCGGAATCCGCTTGTTTTTAGCCCAGAAAGCACAGGGCTGTCTCTGTTTCTCGCTTTCTTAAAGTGGGAGAGGGGACAGCTCGATGGGTCTTTAGAAGCGTCCACAGCTCTGTCCTCATTTACTGTGACTGGCAGAACTGTGTTGCGGTGGCTGCTGTTTGGCCCTCTGGCCCCACGCAGACGGTGCTCTGAGTTTCATTTGTCTGATGGGGGTTTCCTCACTGAAAGCTGCAGAAGTTGCCTTTTGTATTTTAGGGAACTGGTTAGCTCAGCCCCAGAAACCTGTTCATCCATCTGCAGATAATTATGGTGTCACGGAAGACATAATAATCAGGTTTTATTATTATGAGAGACTCAGAAAAGCTCACATGCGCCAGGGCAGTGTTTTCTCCTGCACGGAGGAGCCCGTCTGTGGGCCCGCATACCCCGTGGGCGGTGCCCGCAGCAGTCCCGCGGGCGCGGGTCCCACGTTCGGGCTGTTTCCTTGGCTGTGCTGGAGGCCAGCTTCACTCCCAGTGGAGTTCATTAGGTGGGATTCTAACCTTCTGTCTTCCTCTGGGCGCAGAACACCTAGAAAGTGAAACTGGCTGCTTTTCCAGGCCCATCTCCCAAGTTTCTCTTGGAGGTGGGGCGGGGTGGTGGTGGTGAGAATAATCATCACGTTTCTCACGGAGGAAGAAGGTGCGCTCCTTTACTACGAAAATTTCCTGTCCTTACTGTCAGCAAAAACAGTCTGGCGTGTCTCTTTGTGCCCCTACATCAGGCCTGTTTGGGATCTATTTATGGAAACCGGCTGGCCTTGCTGCTGCTTCTGGCTGAGCTCCTGCCTGGAGAGGCCAGGGGCGGGAGGACACCTCCCAGACCTCGCAGAGGAGAGCTGCAAAGAATGGGTGATTGGGGTCCTTAAGCCGGAGAAGAAGGCCTGGGGGAGGGGAGCAGGAGGTGAAGTTCAACGCGAAGAGGAAGGAAGTGAAATAGTCCAGTTCCCGGTCTGACTTCATGTAAATTCCTAACAGCAGCACCAGCCACAGAGGAATGTTCCGTAGGACAGTTTCAGAGTGCGGCTTGTCGGCCAAAAAGCGCCGTCCCTGTGTGTGTGTGTCTGGCACGTGCTGTCCAGTCCAGTGGCCCGTGGCCTCCTCGAGTCCTTGATCTGCGGCTCTAAGGGGAAACGGAGGCAGGCAAGAATGTCAAACACCAGATTCCTGTCTGTCGTGCTGGTGACGTGTCGCGGTGATTATGCTTTGGACATTCTGGTCTTGGCATTGCATGTCGTTAGATGGAGTTTCCCTGTTTCCAGTTTCTTCACGCTGCTCCTTAACCTAAAAATCATGAATGTGGGGGGATGATTATATTCCTGTCAGACGCTTCTGTCCTGGAGTAAAGTTGGAAGGCAGGAGACTGGGAGAAAGCGTCCGGAGTTTCTGGTCAAAACACAGTGCAGTGGACTTTTATTTTCACAAGGTAAAGACATTTGTTCTACACAGAAATAGCTCTTTCTCATCCTTTGTAACTGAAATTGGAGAAAGCACACCACCTAACATCTATTTTTATTTCCTCAAGACTACTATTTAGTGCAGAGATTTAATGGCGAGGTAGTAATAAGAGAGAAAAGGCGTATAATTAGGGGGTGAGTCTTCACACTTCCCAGAGGCCAGAATAGAGTATGATTGCTACTTAGGAACATTTTAGAGACACCATAGTTATCATTGTCCTGAACTTTCCAAACATAAAGGAGTTCCTGAAATTGATTTTAAAATAGAGTTGTCCGTAAACAGCCATTATCTTCAAATGCTTAATATGTATTTTCCTTCTCTCTGACTTTCCTTCCTTAGAAAATAAAAGCATTCCAAAAGAAATCCAAACAAACTCCTGGCCGAATGTGAAAGTTTAAGGAATTCACAGAATGGGAGATTTTCACCTGGAGGGAATAGGGAAGACATGGTGGGGGATGCTGTTAGGAAAGGAAAAATGAGCTTTCTGCTGTCGTATTATGGGCTTAGAAGAATTCCTTTCCATGGGGACATTGTCTTGATGATTTGAACACATTCTTGAGAAAGCATGTGACTGGCATACAAAACACAAAGGCATAGGTCCTGGAAGCTTGCCTCCCCGAGGTTTTCATAACTCGAGGACATTTCACCATCCCCGGGAGTGTGACGCTGAAAACATGCTGCTGGTTTCTGGCCACATGAAGGACGCTTACTTTGATTTCCTTGAAGGGTGCCAGAGAGAGGGCTGCGGATGGTGGAGGGGGTTCTTGCCTTTGCAGGGCCACGGAGGACTCCAGCGAGGGCCTCAGAGGGTCCCCCTGGCGCAGGGCTCACCCTGAGCTGACTCCCACGAGGTGTCAGCCTGGAGGTGAGGGAACAGACCCCATGGACGTCGCATGTCATTTCTGATAAGTCGTGGACCGAGTCACTAATGCCGGAGCCTCAGAGAAGTGTTAACACAGCATTTACTGTCTCTAGACGTATCTTGTATTTTTAGGTTTGAGGCAGGAAAGATGGTTCTTCGGCAGTGTTTCATATGATAAATATAGACGTGAGCATCTCAGGTATGCCCTTGGAAAGACACCTAGCTGGAGATGGGTTCTAGTTTGCTACAGGTGCGTACTCTGGTTTTCAGAGCTCCAGCGCATGTCTTTGGACAGTTTGTCCGTGTTTTCAGAGAGGCGTCTGAGCACCTGTGCCGAGGACATCGCGGACGTGAAAGCTCTTTGAAGATGTTCGTGAGCGTGGCGGGCGCTGGGTTTGTGCGTTTGCTGTTTCTCAGGTCTGGCTCTAGGTCTCTAACGTGGTTAGGTGCCTCTCAGGTTCAAATGCAGGCCTCCTAGAGACATAGTTTTCTGCTGGTACATTATTTTAAAGTGGTGAAGCTGTTTAACTTCTCTGCTTTCAAAGGAGAGGTGTCATTTCTTGGGACACTGATTCAAGAATGCAGAGATGTCTCATTTTCATCCCCACGTGGTAGCTCGTGGCTGCTGAGGTCTGTTCTGTGGCGCACGGGCTGGGAGGACAGTGCCTCGTAGCCAGTCTTCTGGGTGCTGAATCGCACCTGAGTATTAATGAGGGGTGGTACTTGCTGCGGGAGCCAGAGACGCGCACATCCAGACTCCACGCCAGCTCCTGTTTAGCAAAGTTAACAAAAAATTCGTCTTTCTTTCTCCAGAGGACTCAGAACAATTCTCTTTGCCACTAGATCTACTCTGTTTTCATTTTAAAATCTTTTGGGGAGTCACTAAGAATGAACTTGTTTGAGAGCGCTAACAAGATGTGCGGATCAGTTTTCCATTAGCTGTAAACATTACAGTGCTGATTCGAGAGATTTTATTTCGCAAAGTTTGTTTGTAGGTAAACGTGCTCCTGGCAAAAAGAGCACCTGGGTCAGGGAACAGTCTGCCGAAGGCAATCAGGATGCACTTTGTCCTTAGAGAGGTGGCGTCCGGGAGGGGAAGGAGGTTTGAAAATAACGGTAGGCAGAAGGTGTGTTTCACAAGCGCCGGTGGGTGGCCTGGTGCTCCCGCGGGGGTTTCATTGTGGACAAACGTGTCAGGAGGAGCCGTCCTCAGGCTGGGGAGGCGGAGCTGAAGGTCTTTATTCTTCAGTCTTCCTCAGGGCTCTTCTGGCAGGTGCTGTTCATGATACCTAGTCAGTGATTTCAGTTTTTACAAAAAGTTAGCACGTGGACACAGAACTTTTGTGCACTAGAGCTCTAGTTCATTTATTTAAGGAGAAATGCCTATTATATATAAAATATATACATATAGAAAATATATATTATATATCATGGCACATACTCCAGGAAAAACATATATTGAACATGTATTATAATATGTTCAAGGAGAAATATAGTGATTTCCAATGCCCTACACAGACTATTCTCTTCTCAGATGTCTTTCTGCTGAATATCATGAAATATCAGCTGTGGAGGCAGCAGACTGAGACGTAGCAGAAAAGCACCGTGGGCCTGCGATGAGCCACGGACGTGCAGAGGTTGTCCTGAGAACACCAGGTCACAGAAAACTAGTGCTCCTGCAAGGCTGTTTGCTAAAAATCTACATGATGCAGTTAAATAGTGAAAAGCACTAAAATATTCCCCAAAGACAGTGCTTTGATTGCGGGGAAAGACATATTGTATCGGTGAGCAGCGATGACAGAAGCCTCTCTCTGTCCTGTCTTATCAGGGAGAGAGGGCAGACTGTCCAGTCTACTCTGACGTTGATAAAAGAAGACACACGTCAAAGTAACAAAAGCGGCAGGTGGTTTTTGGCGCCACACGTGTGCGTGACTGCTTTGTGGGGCTTCAGAAGGAATTCCTGAAAAGCCCAGGTCCACAGCCCTGGAAGCGGGAAGACCGTCTGCCCGCAGGCTGACCCGTCCGCGTGCGCCCTCTGGTCCGTGCCTGGCAGCGGGCGCAGTCGCAGGTGCGGTGGGCGTGTGTGGACACCTGGGCGGTTGGGAGCCTGACCGCTGAGCCGGCCGAGCAGGCGGGAGCCTGGTGAGTCACAGTGTGGTGTGGGGGCCTCACACCTTCCGGGCTCAGGGGTCCGGAACTTTAACCAGATGCCAACAGTCCGTCTATCAGCCGGTGGATGCTTGCAGTCATGAGACAGTTACATTTTATTTGTCTTGTGTGATTGCAAGAAAAAATGACCTTGCGGCTACCTTTCGTCCCTGCCCAGGGACGGGCACCTTGTCCAGGTGGGCAGAAGAGGGGAGGGTGTGAGAGGCTGGTCTAGGGGGCTGGTGCAGGATGGGGGCACAGGGCCCGCCGTGGGGGCACGTTCTGAGCAGGCAGCTCCCAGCCAAAGACCTGCCCACCCGCCCGGGGTTAGATTATTGACTCAGTAAGAAAGTTCTGGAAAGACCCAACACCACTGGGCGTGTTTGTGCCCATTTGTGTGGAGACCAGTTCGCTGCAGTGCAGAAGGGGTGAAGGCAGAGCCCGTGGCGGGGCCGTCTGCGTGCAGACACGGAGCCCCGTGCGATGCCAGCAGTAGGGCGACCACCTGCAGTTACGGCCTCTTGCTGTTTACCGCGTGTGCCGGGTGCTCGATTGCCGCGCCATGGAGGCGGGTGGGGCGCAGATCTGCTTTCCCGCCAGGTCGAAGGTCGCCCACCCCTGGCTCTTTTTGTGTTTTATTTCCCCACCTGTGAGATTACAAACCCGGGAGTCACAGCAGAAGTTGCCGCTGCTCTATTTCTTCATTTTTAAGTGTCTCGTTTCATCTGGTCCACAGATCTGTGCCTCATCTGAAGGAGGAAGGAGCGTGGCAGCCCATGCTCTTTGCTCTTGCAGATCATGAGCCAGCTTGTTTCTTTATGCCCGTGTCCTCGTCTGGAACCTTTTTTTTTTTTGCCTCCAGTGACATGTGGGGACAGTCATGACATAATGGCACCACCAGTGATGATCCCTGACGAGGGGGAGGGCTCCGTGTGTGCCGGAGAAGGCTGACGCCTCGTGTGCCCCTCCACCGCCTGCGTGATGGGGGCCGTTCGTTTCCCAGCCCAGGAAGCGGCCGCCGGCCAGCCCACAGCCAGGGCTCCTGCCCTGGGAAGTGGCGCGGCTCGGGGCGCGAGCCAGCGGGCTTTTCTGTGGAGGGAGCGGGCAGGTTAGGAAGACGGTGTTGGGAGCTGACTGTGACTGAGACCCACATACCTTTGGGGTCCCCTGAAGAGTCTCCCCGGGTATAAAGAAAATAGAGGGGAGGTCTGGGGGCAGCCAGTAGGGCGGAAGGGTCGAGGCAGGGTGCCTGGAGATGGTGGCCCCTTTGGAGGACATTGGTGGCGGGTTAGAAACACACGAAACAAGCAGATGTTTGGTCAGACGGGATCTGGTGGGGTCGGTGCTGCGAGGCCGTCTGCGTGGGGAGAAGGACGCGCCGTCAGGCTGCAGGACGGACCCTGGACTCTTGTTGCAAGACTGGAGATGAGAGTAGACGAGAGGCTGGGGCGGGGTGGGCCTCGTAGCAGCCGGTGCCACGCGGCAGTCAGGGCGATGGAGGCGCTAAAAATGGTTGGAAAGATACCGTCATCATTTTTAAGACTTTTCTCAAAAATGCCGTGTTTAGAACTTAGCATTAATAGTCTCCTGGCTCATCCCAGGGCTCCTGGTGAGTTTACGATCGTGCACAGAACGCTCACCAGTCGGTAAGAGAAAAAGACTTAAAGTGCTGCTTTCTCAGGGACGGTAACGCGATTTAGCAGAAGATCCGCATCAGCGTCTGCAAACACTGGAAACAAACCCCGCAGCAATCAGCTGCTCGCACGCACGGGACGCTTTGCTGCGGGAATAAAGAAGCACGTGTGTCGGGTTCAGGCCTCGGCGTGAGCTGCTGTCTCA
The DNA here is from genome assembly GCA_004363575.1 of Solenodon paradoxus. Classification (NCBI taxonomy): domain Eukaryota; kingdom Metazoa; phylum Chordata; class Mammalia; order Eulipotyphla; family Solenodontidae; genus Solenodon; species Solenodon paradoxus. Next base: position 76,659 of record RJWH01004912.1, on the reverse strand, counting down.
GGACAGGTTCGCCTTCGTTCCTCCGCGTCTTCCTACGGAGGCAGCGTCAGAGCCATGCGAGCTCGCGCCCCCTGGAGAGGTTTCCGTGACATCGGGGCACTTTTCAAGGAGAGTCTGTGAGCAGATCCCACACGTGAATGTGACGTCTGTGTGCGCAGCACGTACAAGGGTGCACTGTGGGTCTGTCTCTAAGAAAGCGTGTTTACACGGAGCGGGAGAAGTGTGTTAACAGAGCCGTCTTTCACTTCTGTTCGTGTCTGTTGGTGTTGGTGGAAGCCACACGGTTAGAGGCCTGCTCTGTGGCTGCACGGTCCTGTCTGGCGTTTGCCTTCTGCTGGAAGGACGTGGTGAAAACCAGTTTTTTTTCACCGTGAAGCTAATGCTGGGAAAACGTTCACGTGCAAACAGCTACGGCTAAGTAGCGTGAAATAAGACCTTCTTCTCTGCCGTTTCTACTCACGGGGCCGATTTTTACTAGACACGCTTACTCCAGATTATTTTGAGCCAGTATTCGAATGTCTTCCCTGGAGCATGTTAGGGGAAGCCACACTGTCTCTCTGCCGGCACCAGATGAGGCGTTTGCCCTACGTACCCGCCCAGAAGATGGGAGAGGCCCCGTGAGTGTGAGTGACAGGCCGGACACGCAGACAAGACCTGGGAGTAGTTTCTGAACACTGCTCGACCTTTCCCCAGAACGACTCAGGCTGTCGCAGACTTTAGACCCTCGGCACGGAATTCGTCATCACGCTTTCTGGGGACCCGTGTGCTGGAGGTGACGCCGAGATTTAAGAGCTGTGAGGACTGCATGTTGACAGAAGTGTCGTGGCGCAGTCGACACGGCAGGACGCGCTGCGTGTGTCTCCAGCCTGGGCTGAAGGTGAGAGGTCCCCGAGAGCTGGGTCCTCGCACTGACGTCCCCGAGAGCTGGGTCCTTGCACTGACGTCCCCGAGAGCTGGGTCCTCGCGCTGAGTCCCCGAGAGCTGGGTCCTCCCACTGACGTCCCTGTGCCGTGAACATGCTCCAGAGCATGGCGACTGCCAGAGGCGACGCGCCTGACCGTGCCCGGTCTGCTCTTGGACACCTGCGGGAGTAGGCACGAGGACAGGACGGTGGGTGTCGTCACTGGGTGCAAGGCGGACTGAGGAGGGCAGGCAGGCCAGGAGCCTGGGGCCGGAGTCGGAAGTGAGCGGGAAACCTGCAGGGAGAGAGGGAAGGAGGGGCGGCCGCAGCTGAGCCTGCAGGGTCTCCTGCCTGCTTGCCGCCTTCCCAGAGCGGCAGACAGCGTCACCGTAGAGCAGGCCGTTGGGTACAGGCCTGGGTGGCGGCCCCCCGTCCTCTTGATGGAGCTCAGGAAACACTGAGTCCCACGGCGGCTCCCGGCTAGTGGTGGCGGGACCCTCGCTCCTTCAGATCTGGCTTCTCCGTGTCCCTTGCGCTGCTGCTGAGACTGCATTAGTCTCTGTATCCTGTGGTCACCTCAGAACGTCACCCAGGTGACCCCGCCATCTGGTAGAAGGCGTGCATTTCCTCTCAAAGCCGGTCAAGTGACGTGTCGTCACTGCTGCGGCGAGGGTTGCACATGGCGGATGGGACAGGGGCTTTCGCGCCTGATTCTTACATTTACAGAAACGACGCAGCGAGCCCGGCCGGCGCGTGTCCGCGGGCAGGCCTGGGGGCGTCCGCCGTGTGGGCTTCTCGGCAGCATTGCAGATGCCTGTTCCCACCCCGACGGGCCCCTCCGCTCCCATCAGGAGACCGCCGGGCACCTTGGGCGCTGCTGCTGGCCTCCTTGTCCCCCTCGCTGAGGCTCGCTGCTTGCCCTGTCCCGGCGTGGCAAAGCGCGCGGCTTTCACGGCCAGCGGCGAGGGCCGGCGCCTGCTGGTGGACGCATGTCCGCTGGCAAACAGTCCTCTGCTTTAGAGCACACAGCGCAGAGCACGGGCTCAGGGGGCTGCCGACTGGGAGGCTCCAGGTGCTCAGCAGGACGGTCCGTTCAGGGCCTGCCGTGTGCAAGTGACAGGAAGGCGCCCCAGGGCAGGTGGGCTGTCTTCACCTTCACGGACGAGGGGTTGCTGATAAGCACGCCAGGCGCCTGTTTTGAATCTATTTTTTATTGTCATTGAAGGGACATTGCATTTGACAGCAGTAGGTTTGCTCATGTTCCCCCCTTTTTCTCCCTTCGTTTACAGTCAATTCCCGTCATCCCATTTCTCCCACCCTCCTCCATCACTTTGGTGCCCTCCGATGTGCCTCTGTCTCCCACCGCTAAGAGTCCACAGTGGTTGGGAGTGGTGTTCTCTCCTTCTGTCATCCCCGCCCCCACCGTTTTAGTGGTGTTTAATTTATGACATTTATTTATTTTCTCTTTACTCATCATATGAGTGATATCAGACGCTGTCAGACCTTCTCCTTCTGGCCTGTCTCACTAAGCGTGAGTCTCTCCAAGCCCTTCCATGTTTTTGCAAGTGGCAGGCTCTCCCTTTTTGATGGCTGCGTAGTATTCCATCGTGAATATGTACCGCATCTTTATCCACTCTGCCGTTGACGGGCGTTTAGGTGTTCCATGCCAGCTCTCAGCTGCTGTGAATGGGCACACCAGACTCTTTTCCTCTGATATTTCTTCGTGTGCCAGAAAGCGAACCGTGTGCTGTAGGAAATATACCTTCTATATCTCCTAAGGGTCCCGGCGCCCCCGGGACTGTTCCAGAGACCCCATTCGGCTCCGGTGTGTCTGACCCTTGTTCCAGGATCTAATCTACATTCTGCTTAGAGAACCCGAACTTACCTCGTTGCCGACCACTGTTTACTTCTAATCGTCAGCATGTATTCGAAGCCCACTGCTGAGAAAGCTTCATGAGCGGGTGTCGACTAAAATTTTCAAGAGAAACTCAGGGTAGACTTGTTTTTGAAACTGCTGCTCTGAACTTACCGCCTGAAGAGGAAGCTCTGCTGGTAGGTGAACAAGAACCTCCAAAGAGCAGCCCACGGGCATTGGTGATCGTTGCAGGCGGCTTCCTGGGGAGGCTCTCTCTCTCCCTCCCACACGGGAGCAGAGCAGTCGCAGTCCTGGCCAGCCCTGCGGCGTGAGTGCCAGCTGTCCCCCTCGTCCACAGGTAAGGAGACAGAGGCCTGGCAGGTCAGTTAAGGTCAGGCGACTTGCCGCGGGGTCCCGTAGCCGGGGACCCTGGGCGCTGAGCTAGCAGCCGTCGTGCTGTGCTCCTGCCTGCTCGTCCCGCCAGCGTGGGACGGAGAAGCGCACGGAGTGCTGCCGCGTCGCGGCCCCGCCAGTCACGTCTGCAGGGACTCGGGGAGGAGGCGGCGCAGGGCAGAGCGGCCTGGGAGGGGCCCTGGCTGGGACGGGAGGGTGTATCAGATGGCCGAGTGTGCCCACGGGCCGTGCCTGTCGTTCTGCTCGCCTAATACCCTCTGCCACGCGCTTGCCGAGATCAGCGAAATCTACTTTTAGACTCAAAATCATGACCACCTGTGAAGGTTCTGGTGTCCCTTCTGGATGACAGCCCTGTGCCCTGTGAGTTCCGTTGGACGGCTTCCCCGGCGCCTTGGGGGCCAGGTCTGCAGCCCACAGAGAGTGCTGCTGATAAGTACTCTGCAGCTTAGGCAACGTTCCCGAAGGCCTGAGGGTCGTGCACTCACTGTTCTCGTCTCTAAAAAAACAGACACCTGGGTGCGCTCTGGTGCAGCGGCGGTTGGGGTCATCGCCTCCGCAGGAGCGCAGCCCACAGGCCCCGGGTCCGAGCCCCGAGCCCAGGGAGAAGCAACCAGCGTGCACAGCTGCGCAAAAATAAACTGAAAAGCTTCTTCCTCTTCCCGCCTGCCGCCTTCCTCCCTGCCTGCCCCTTCCCTTCGAAGACAAAAATGAAGAGCCTCCACAAAGCCCCGTATACTTGCGGCCAACGTCACGGTCAAGAAACGTGTTGAGAATCGAATCTTCCTCCATCCACTTGGGCTTCGGACAACTTTTCTTTCTTTCCCCCAAATCCCTAGCAGAGTAAGGAGCATGTCCCCTTGTGTCCGAGTCCGCTGTCCACACGCGTGTGTCTGTTTTCCATGACGCTGATGAAACAGTGTGGATCGTAGCACAAAACTGGAGCAGAATCGATGCCTGGCGCCGAGGGCTGCATTCACAGCTCGTGTCAGCTCATGGACTCGCTCTGAAGCGCTGAGTCTCCTTTCGCGGCTCTGCTTGGATTCCAAGCAGCACTGCGATACTTAGCGTCCCGCGGACCCGACCTGGAAACAGGACAAGAGGTCCTGCCACACGGGTGCACTTTTAAACGTATCCCTCCTCTCCGGTGGCGGCTAAGGCTTGAGACGCAGTGTTGACAAATGCTCTCACCAGTTTCGTCCTTGTCAGATGTCTGGATTTTTCTGGCTCCTTCCATTGGTGTTAAATTTCAGCCTGTTCACCCAGCAGCCACGTCCACTTTGTTAATGACCTGACGTTAGCGGATTTGAAAAATATTTTCCCTTCATGTACCAAGAATTCCAGACTTAGTTTTTTTTTTTTTTTCGAAGAGAAGTATTCCACGTTAGTGGATTAATTCTTTTGACAAGAAAATTAAGCACCAATTTTTCAGTTCAGTAGTTCTATGATAAATGAAGTATCATACGAAACATGCAGATTCTGCAGTGTTCACTTAAATATTAATTTGCGTTCTTTCCTTGGCGAGGCCCTGTGCTAGGCATTGAATAAATAATGGTGAGCATAAATAGATGCAATTACAAAAGTGCAATTATGAAATTCAAACATCTCTCCAATCGCAAATTGCCGAGGCCACGGTGGCTCATTAGAGCTCTTATTGCCCCAAACTTAAGGAATCTTTTCAGTAACTAAAAATTGCTGAGTAAATATTATTGCGAGGTGTCAGTAAATATTTATCTCAAAGCCTCTGCCAGTGTTGGGTTGCCTGCGTGTAAGGTGCATGAGACACCTTTCATGTACAGAGAAGCGCCGTTTCATGCTTAGAGCAACTGCTCTGCACTTAGGCCGCAGACGTAGCTCACAGAACCTCGCGGAAAGAGAAGGCTCAGTTCTGCACGGCCGCGTGGCGCGGCGAGTTTCAAGCGTTCCACGGAGCAGGGCGGCTTTGCACGGGTGTCATCAGATGCTCCGGCAGAGACGCTGGGAATACCTGCAGCCTGGGACGCCTCGGCCGTCCCGAAGGTCGTTTGGCTTGCAGGGAGGTCAGCCTGGACGGGGAGGGTCGCCGAGCCCGAAGGTGGGCCCCCAGCGTGCTGTCCGCTGCGGTGCCGACTCAGTGCTTCCTGACTCAGCCTTCGCTGCAATGTTAACAGTGGGGCGAGCTCGGCCGGGTCCTCTCTCCTGAGACTTGCCTGGTGCCTGGACCGGCATTCCCTTAATATCTCTGCCCATGTGCGCGTCACCCGCAAGGGTGCGTGGCTGCTCAGGGCAGTAAAGTGGACGTAAAGGGGACTCGAGAAGAGACCTGACGCATCACGTAGGAGGGAAAGAGATGAGGCGAGCCTTTGAGGAGTTGAAACCGAGCACTGCGTGTCTTCAGCCCTCTAGCAAGCAAAGCAAAAGCTTTTGGAAGCAGAAAAAACCCCAGTGGTTTTTTCTGCCCATCTTCAGTCAGTCTTCACCCTTGGTATGTTGAGTTAGCTGTTCTGTGTCCTGGGCGAGCTCTTGGGGGGGACAGTCTCCCCTTCCCTCGGACACCAGGGCCGGTTCTTTCTCCTGGTCCTCATGGCCCCTCCTGACTTGGCTCCGGCCCCCAATGTGGACTTCATATCCGGCCGCCCCAAAGCGGCCCGTGGCCCGCCCCCGGCTCTCTGCCCCTGTCTTCCCGCATCCGGCCTGTCCTGTGCACGCCCTGCAAGTCCACAGGGCCACTGGCCAAAGGAAACTCCTCCTCCCCAGGGCCATCTTAGATGTCTGTCCTCGTGCTCCTCTGGTCGCCACCCACCCTCTTCTGCACAGCTCTGTGCGGTTTATTTATGTCCTGGATTAAGCCGTCATTCCTCAAAGCTGGGCCCATGTGTCTTCCCCACCCCGTGTTCTAGGCCACACGGAGTCATCAATAAATGGTTAAGAGAATCGTTCCACACCTTGTTTTTATCTGTGGATTATTTGTCTTCAGTGACTGTGTTTATTCTCCCAATAACGGCATCGTCTGTGTGGGATGTGTTTGAATTTCTTTAAGGGAAACATGTATTTTTCTAGAAGGATAGGGAAGAAAGAACTAAAACAGTACAACTAGAAGAAGAACATCTGCGGTTTTTTGTCAGAGGAGATGAGGATTTCAGTTCTCGTCTATTGATTTGATGTTGGCCTTTCCTGGCTACTGTGCGTCTGGGCCGGAAGGGGTGGCGGCCTCCCTGGTACACGGAAGGGGACGTGTCACTGCTGTCGCTCTGCCCCCAGGCGTTGTCTGGGGTCACGCTGATGGTCGTCCGGCCCATCAGGAGAGCCGAGTCTGCACACGCAGGTGTGACCGCCCCTCCTTCTCCGCTCGCACGTCCGGCTGGTGACCGCTGCCGCCGGCCCTCCCGGTGCCTCGTCCAGGTTCCCCTGGACGGGGTGCCATCCCTCCTGTGGGTGCCTCTGTCGATGGAGTCGAAGCTCCTGGAATGGCAACTTGGAAGAGCACGCGTGCTTTTCTTGTAAAGCGAGGAACCGTGAGCTCGAGACGAAGAATTCTTCGACGGGGACTGTCACGGTCAGTCACTGAGCGCGCTGGAGCCGTGATGCGCTCATGACGAGGCTGCGGTGGTGGAGTCTTCGCAGGGGAAACTGGCAGACGTGGGGTGTGAGCTCGCCTCTCAGCGTCGTCAGTGTCCAGTGTGTGCGCCTCTGGGGCCAGGACGGTCGTGTCCAGTCGCGTTCTGTGAGGGAGCCTCTCGGTCTCCTTCGGAACGTCATCCCCAGGCTCTGGTCCCCGCATCTCAAGCTACAGGTGATACCAGGTGACGGCGGCATTCCGCCCGGTCCCTGCAGCCTCCCCCTCGTCGCTCTGGGGACTTCTGCTCCATCCGGTCAGTGTCTTCCTGCCGAGCTCGCTATTAACTTGCCAGCAAGTCTGTGATGTTCCGGGTGCTTCTTTGGGAATTACGTGGAAACCCAGCAGGAGAGACTGAGGAGGGCAGGACGCGGGTGGTCTCCGTCCGGCCAGGACGCGGGTGGGTCGCAGACGCCTAGAGGAGCGACACCCGTGTGGGGCGTGCAGGCCGCGGAGCGCACCTAAGGGTCAGCGCTGCCCCAGCCCGCGGGTCCCCGTGGGAGGCGCGTGTGCCTCCCAGGACACAGACTGTCTGTGGTGACGGCTGGTTTGGTCGCGCCTGGCGTCATCTACGGCATCTGTCCGAAACCATTTCCGTTGGTCAATGGACCCAAAAAAGGAGGAGAAAGTTTCTGACACTGATAGAAATAAGTGTAAACAAAGAAAGAAAGAAGCATTCTCGTAGCATGTGACCTGGCGCTGTCAGATTTGCCAGAGGGAACCCGGCCTGCAGACTCCGTTCTCGTTTTATTGGAAGGAGGATGAGAAAGCTCAGCCCCAGCACATCTTCACACTGCGGCCCCGCCCTTCTGTGGGCAAATAGCTGCGCAGCCCGAGTTCTGCCGCCGTCGTCTTAGAGGGACGGTTTCCTTGGAAAGAACCGGGAGCTGAAAAGCTGATTTTGCTGGTGCTTCTCCAGACTCCCACGCTTTGCTCAATATTTTTTGTGAGACTGATTAACTTAAAGAAAAGAGAGGCACAGATTCTACCAGTCGGAAAGTTTAAGATGAACTAGATGAAAAGACAGTCTGTCTCCGCGACGCCTCACATCCATGCATTTGCCACACAATTCTGTTTCCGTGGGCGTCAAGCACACGGAAGAACTTCCAGTTGAAAATGTCGCACCAAGTAGGAAGACGAGCTTGGATCTGCCTGCAGGAAGAAGCGGGACCAGCCCTTCGTAGGCACTGACACCCTGGCGTGGGGAGGCCGCGGAGCAGATGTGCGGAGCCGACCTTCCTTGTTGGGACAATCACGTTGGCCAACGCTCTCTCTAAAGGAGCTGGTTCAAGTTCAGAGTCAGTGTGTGCACCCACTGGGCGTCCCCAGTATTTGCATTATGAAAACCGCCCAAACGCAAGTGTAGTTTTGTGCAGAGAATTCCAGCCTTGCTTACGGCAGTGCACAGCGGGCACCAAGATAGATGCCCGCTGCTGGGCAGGCAGAGAGCGGGGCTGCTCGAAGTGGTGGAGAGGTGTCTGTGTTGATGTGTTTCTGTTGACTCACAAAGGTCACGAGTTTATTTTATATCTGCAGAAAGCAAGCCTCCCAGAAAGGTGCTTACTGTGCATCCGTCATTCTGTAAAAATGGTAAATGCGTGCGTGTGTTTGCGTATGTGTGTGCCAGTGTGTACGTGTGTGTAAATTCACAGGAGTGGTGCTGGATGCCTTGTACTAGTAGCGGGGCTCCCTTTGGGGGTGCGGGGGCCTGGTTTGGCTGTGGGTGGAGGGTAAATTCAGGCAGACTTAAGAAAGCCCTTCTGTGTGGCTTATATTTACTAGTTGAAAACGTATTCACTTAAATATCTTAACACCAAAAATGAATGAGTAAAAGAGGAAGGGAGGGAGGGGTGGAGCGAGAGAGGGAGGGAGGGAGGTGTGGAGTTAAGGCTCATAATTCCCATAAATTCCTTGCTAGAGATTTCATCATTCGAGCTATTTTATGGTCTCTTCCATTATTAATGAGCCATATTGATTATCACTGTCCTCCTCAATACAGCCCCCCAAAAACACATAATTAAGAGTTCAAACTACTAGTTTTCAGACTCTGCATAATTTAGATTATTTGGAGAGGTGGGCAGAAGAAGAGGTTCAGCATTTGAATGACGTTCGAGTCCTGTGTTAATTTTGCCCCCGAGCCCTTACGGGTTTACAGTGAGAATCCTTTGTATTCACAGTTCGAATCCCATCCAGGGCAGGCTTTGTCTTGTTTTCCCCTGTCGGAGAGTGTCATCCGGGGACACACGTATGCCCGAGTCTGCGGGTCCTGTGGGGGAAGCTCCGAGGCCGTCATCTGCCTCCCGTGGGTCTCGCTCAGAGACTCGTTTCTTCGCCACTCGCGAGACAGAGCTGCGTGGCAGATGCGTAGATTTCGTTCACCACGGACACAGAGTGTCTTCTTGTCTAGTCCATCTTACGCGTTCCGATTTGTAGCGTCTCTCTTTTCCTTTTCTATAAATTAAGAAAGGTTTGAGCTAGGCAGAAGCAAAGTATTTTCCCTGTCTTTCGTAGAATGGCAGGGCTCTGACTTTTGAAATTTCAGGCTTGTGCCCAGTGGAGTGAAACTCCGTGTTGTCAGAGCACGTGTATTATTCCCGTAATGCGTTGTTCCATGTGTGGACCTAGTTAAGTGTGTGACTTATGTGAAAGCCCCAGGGACAATTCCTGCGGCATATTTAGGAGTGAAAATAGGAGTTGTCAGCACATCTCTTGTTTTGTGATATAGCTTCTTCTTTACACCAAGGAAAGCAACTGGGTCTCGACTTACCCTCAGCCCCTGAAAACTAATTTGTACTTGTGGATGAACATGTCAATTTGGGATTTCTTTTAAAAAAACCCCAATTGCCCGGAGATTCTCATGTTTTGAAGCCTATCAGCTCATTTAATCAGGTGCTCCCATACTTTCGTCATCACTGGCGACTAAATAATAGGCTGAAGAATAATTGCTCAAGCTCTTTTTCTGTAATTATCAACAGGTCTGTTTTTCGCAGACTTTCCTCATCGCGATGAATCTTTAAGCACTATATTTTGGTCAACCTTCCATACAGATAACACGGTAACATTTCCCAGGTGGAGGTTTATGGTGGTAGGTTTCAAATCAGACGTGTGGAAATTCGAGGTTGGTCTGGAAGACCCATCTTTAGGCTCAGAGGACAGGGCCTCCTGAAAGTTTGGGGCGTGCTGGAAGGTGTGACAGAGAGACTTGTCTGGTCCTCCTAGAAACAGAACTCACGTTGGCCAGATTTTTAAGTGGGATTGTTGTGTCTGGGCACGCTGATTTTTATTTTTTAGCTCAGTTCATTGAGCCTGCGCAATGGGAAAGCAATGGGAGACCGGGTGAGTGGCGGGGGCGATCTTAATGACCGCTGGCCGAGGACGACGGCGGCCTGGGGAGGCGAGGTGGAAGGGGGTCGAGACGAACGTACAGCCGTGTCACGACGTGCCCTGCAGACATCTTCTCTGTCCCATCATTCACAGCTGCTCGCTTGTTTTCGAGCGGTGCACACAGCCCCGGGGAGTCGCGGGGGCATCTGCTGCCATTCCACAGCACCCAAGATCATCTTTAAAAACATCTTAGGCAGGGGTGCCGCCAACCCCAGGAAGAACTGGGTGATGCTGTTTGGAAGGTAAAGAGGCAGCCAGTCAAAACCAAGCCCGGGTCCCTGGCTCTGCTGAGTGAAAGGGAAGTCATGGAAGTCAGCTTCAGAGCTCGCTCCACAAGGCAGCGCACGGGGAGAACGAGTCACAAGGCGTGTGGCCCCCGCTTGGATGCAGTCGGCCCTGCTCCTGTCACACGTGTCCATCAGTGGGCCCACGTCCCCGAGAAAGGGTTCCGTCAGCCTCCCAGTCCAGGAGACTCTCAGACGCGGGTCTGGGCGGACTTTCCCTCGCTCGGACTTGCCGCCCCTGGAGCTCTTCGGAGCTGGTGTTCGGGTCTAGTGGGAGGGACAGTTGGCCTCGCCACCCGTCCTGCTGGCTCACGTGCGGGAGGCCCGGCAGCTGCCTGCTTGCACGCTGTCGTTTTCACGGCAAAGGTCGCTGATAAGAGATGGTGAGCTAGGTATGCGTGGTCACGCCGGGTGCGGCTGGCCCCCTGGACAAAGCCGAGGCCCTGTGGCAGGGTCCGGCGGAGGGGCAGCACGGACGCGGGTGTGTGGTGGGCAGCAGGGCCAGGGCGCCCGAAGAGCCGACTGCAGGGGACTGCGGACCCCGAGGGCGACCCCGCACACGAGAGACCGAGCATGTCGCTGTTGTCTTTGGCTTCTGCTGGTCTTCAGCCTCTCGGGCTCCACAGTTTCGCCTGCTCTTGGCGTCACTTCACAGTTCTCTTTGGAGTCATGGTGTGGAGGCTGAGTTTTGTCTTCACTAGACACAGCTTAAAGGACCGTCTAAGTGGGGTGCACTTAGCTGGTTGCTCCTGGAACTGGAATCTCTAACGTCACCTCTCCAGCTGCCTCCATCACCCGTCCAGTGAGACACCTTCGTCAAGGGCGTAGCTGCCAGATGTCAGGGGATGCTTTTTAATGATTTCTGATAGGATCCTGGCTATTTTTTATTTGTTAAAAAATTGTGCTATCTGTTGAGGTAACTTTGAGAAGATAATATAAACCCACAGGTGCAGGGTCCCCATTCCTCAAATACGTGACAGCCCTCCCTGCCCCCACCAGGTTACCTGCGGTCCTGCCCGCTGTCCCGGGGACCCACCCCTTCCTCCCCGGTGACCTGGGTCCGTTGTCAGAGTCCAAGGGTTGGGTTTTGTTTTGTCTGCGCCTGTGCTGAGCTCTTTTCCTTCCACACGCGTGAGGTCACCTGGTGTTCCTTTCTCCATCTGCGTACCTGACTGGGCTTCATTCAGGGGATGCTTTCACCGCCTCCGGTGCCTCGTTTGAGTCAGTAAACACCGCCTGTCACCCAGGCGCTGGGAAGTGTCAAGCCAGCAGTGCACAGTCTCCCTGACCGTCCCGGGGAGCGGGGCAGTTGAAAGTGACCACTTTCCCAGCAGCTTTGGTCAAGTGCGCCCCTGCTTCGAGTTTTTTGCCAGTGTATTGACTTCATCTCACTCTGAATCCAAGCCTGTGTCTTCCCGGCTATCGGTCCTGGAATCCAAGCCTCTGTCTTCCCGGCTATCGGTCCTGGCCACCCCAGGCTCGAGGCTACTTTGGGCCGTCAGGGGCATCTGGACAAATGACGCCGTGGGTGCGTCCTGTCCCCAGTCACTGTGGGTGCCCACCCTTCTCCAAACAGCACCAGCACCAGCTGTCTGGTGCACGGTTGACCCCGCTGAGTCCATCAGCCCATTCGCGCAGGCCTCGCCTGGACTCAGTACCGGCTGTGTGAGCCCACGGGCCCCAGCCACGCTCCGCCGGCCTGGCCTGCACCCTGCTGCTCTTGGGGACCAGCCCCGGGCAGCAGTGTTCAGTGGGGATTTGTTGATGGCAGGAGAGAGGTTCTGATTGGGGGCCCGGGACCTTCTTGTCACATCAGACATGCGATGGAGAGGGACTGGCTTCTCAATCTGCCCTAGAGAGTGATAACCTTCTCCTCTGGGCTGGTACCTTCCTCTGCGTGGACCCTATTTCAAAATCTAAAGCTTATTTAAAAAAATAAATAAATGAAAGGCCCCAGAGTCCCAGCTGACTCCTCTGGGCTGTAACAGGACCCGACGCCTATGTTTGGTTCAGAAGGACTGAAATGGTCCCAAACGTAGGTGACCGATAGCTGTCACTTTGCTTGCGCAGCCTCCCAGCGCTCCGACACGAGCCCGAGGCTCGGCCCTCGTGCACCTGCTGCTCCGCTCGCGTCGCGGTGCCGGCAGTGAGCCTCCAGGCGAGGGCATCATTGTCAGCGGAGGCTGACGTGTGTCACTGGCCGAAGACTCATTTCCCGTCATTTCCCGTGCGTTCGTTTTTGGTTTTTATATTTGATCCTTGATATCTTTCTCACTCACACTTTCTTCTCACCCCCATCCGTAGCTTCAGGTAGGACACAGATGGTTTCTGGTGTCAGACCAGGAGAAATGGGTTCTGGGCTCCCAGGGCAGAGCAGCTTGCTTGTCGGATGTGTCGTGACCCAGGGCGACAGTGCTGTCTTTAGAGTTTGGGGTTTGATCAGTGACAAAACAGGCCTCGCGATGCAGACTTTAGAGCTTCTCATCGTCAAACGGCGGCACTTCCCAGGCAGTGTCTGTAAGGAAGTTGATTACGACGTATTGAAATGGAGACCAGCTCTTTGACCTCAGAAACCCTCTACCTAGTAGTAAATGCCTTTAGAGGGGAGAGGCTTCTTTCGGTAGTTATTCACCAACGCACGTTAGAAGGGGAAGTATGTTTGTACGGATTCTCAGCCTGCACAGGCTCCACGCACTTCGAGACTTGTCTCTATAGAACTGCAGCCCACGACGCGTTCACGTGGTCACCAGAATTCCGAGCTATGAAGTCCTGTGTCCCGGAAAGTCTTGTGTTTGAATAGACAGAGAATAGCTCTGAGCTCGGCAGCCGAGTCAAGTCAGTTGCCACGTTCCGAACCGAGCTGGCTCCCCCCGCGCCCTGACCCACACGCGGGCTGCACGTGGGCAGAGTAGCTGGGGCCAGTGGTGCCAGGGAGTCGGGTCCTTTCTGGTGCTCGTTGTTCATACTGGCTGTTGATACGCGTTTTTAGGTGTAAATTTATTATTGATTGGGGAATTCGCTTTAGAAAATTAAATACACACACGCACACACACACACACACACACACACACACACACATCATAAACCCACATACCCACCACCATATCGCCTAGAGCCCTTCGCCACTGCCCTCCAGACCCACCTCCGCTTGCCTCCACCCCCGGTCCCGACTGTTTATGCTTTATCACCCTTGCTTACGCGCTTTACAAATAAGTAGTAGTTTTTAAGGGAAAGGTACAGGCAGGAATGAAGCAGATAGGTGAGCAGGCAAGAAAAGAGAGGAGGAGGAAAAACATTTTTATTTATTTTCATTTTTCAGTTGCACATCTTGGTTGTTCCCCAGCCCCGGACACACAGTCAGATTCTTGGGTGTGTGTGGACTGCGCTTGGCCCGAGGCAGTGCCTTAACTGCCGCTCCACCACGGTGTGCCCTGTGGAGTATTTTAAACATCCAAATAGCTGACTCTTAATTTACATTAACCCTGTTTAAGTGAGTAGAATTTCTCTACTCTGGGAAACATAAGCTGAAACACCCATTTGCAAGGCTTTTAGTCACCAAAGTCTCCTTTGACATAAAAGAAAAATACTCAGCTCTGGAAGCTCATTTGAGAGTTGTCCTTGACACAACTGCCCCTCGATGAAGCTGTTTCTGATGGGGTCCCCCCGTGGTGGCCCCCGTCCCATGATGGGGTGTTTCTTGGGGCTGGGACACATCCTCATATTTACTCCTATTGGTCTGAGCAGCGCCGAGAAACACATCGATCTTTCCGGAGCTGGTTGTAAGCGTGGTGATCCGCCCTCTTGTCAGGGACTTTGTGACCGTGGAGCAGAGAGACACCAGCACTGAGGATGCTGTGAGGGGGAGTCACCCACACCGCGCTGGCCCCGCAGGAACCTGAGGGCAGCGGAGCAGGGAGAACGGCCTCGCCAGGCTGAGGGCTACAGGTGTCCACGCAGACGAAGGAGTGGGGTGCTCCCGGCGGCAGGCACAGGCAGCACCCCGAGGCACCTCTCTCTCGGGGGACACCAGGGTGCACCAGAAAGTGGACGAGTAAAGCTGCTGCAGGCTAGTGAGGGCAGCGTTATGCATGCCCGCGTCGGGGTGGCTTTTCCCTGCGTGTTGACGCTTCTGGGCGGCAGTGAACTGAGGGACAAGGATGGAGGGCGTGGACTTGGATTGTGCATTTGAACAGTCCATGCGTGCTCGTCGCTGTGTTTCTCAGGCCGTGCTCACGCGTGCCTGTGTGCACTTCCCTGCCCTTGATGTAATCCCAGCCCGGATGCAGTACGTGACCATTTAACTTACCAGACTTGAGGAGCCTCGCCTGGTTTCCATCCCGGGCCCCCCGGAGGAGTCAGAGGGGTCACTAGAGGGAAGTGCGACGGAGCAGGCCGAGGGCGCCCCGCGTGCGGAGATCTGCCCATCTCTGTGTGATCCGCCTGGGCAGGGCGGGCACAGTGGCTTGGAAAGCTGAGTGGCTGGAGGTGAGGCGCTGGAGGATTTTCCCGAGAACAGACGCACCCGTGCGCCGTGGGGTGGAGGGGCTCCTGCCTAAACCGGACTTGCGTTTATAGAGCCAGGAGTCAACCCGAAAAAACATGGGAAAACACAAATATTTCTTGGTCATTGGTACCAGTTGTTTCTTAAAATCTTTCTCCCAAGTTGTAGTCTTTAATGACTCGCTGATAGTTCATTTTTAAACTAACAGGGACACTGAGAGTACGAGCCCTAAAACGCATGTTTGAAATTCTGATAGCTCTGTGGTCCGTCTCTTCTGATTTCCAGATGGTCAGCGCGCCGTCTGCCTAGGGTCCCTTCCTGGCTCTGGAAGGAGGAAGGAGGAAGGAGGAAGGGCAAGTGGGTTTCGTGCGCGCTCTTTGGGGTGGGGAACTTTGACGAAGACCTGGGTTCGCTTGTTGTCAGCATTCAGAAGGAAAAAAAAAGAAAGTCTACTTTTGCTTCTGTGACTGCTGAGCATTTTCTCCAAGTTTCCACCCTGGTTGAAAGAGAAAGTAAGCCGTTCAGAGCCCCAGCGGGCAGAGCTCTGGAGGAGAAGTAGCTCCTCGGGGCCCAGGGACCCGGCCCCGCAGCCGGCGGCGCCCTCCCCCCGGCACACCTCCTCCATCCTCACTCTGTATTTCACGTCTCTGCCACGGAATCGCTTCTCCCTGGAGGCTGCCTCCAGATTTGCCAGACACACTGACAACACTACACTCCTTCTTTCCCCACATGATCTCAGCTTCTGCTTCAAACATGTTGGATAAAGGATGCTTTTGTTCCTGCGGCGCCTGCCTGCGATACATTGACAGAGTGTCTGCCGGCCGAAGGGCAGGGTTTTAGTGTGAGCGCTGCTGGCAGGAGGGCCGGCCGCGGGAAGGAAGTGAATGCATAGGTCAGGAGACCATACCAACTGGAGACACCCCTCCGGGCCTCACGTGTCCGCCGGGCGCCCTCCCCGCGCCCGGCCCGGAGCAGCTCGCCACTCGGCTGCTGCGATGATTTTTAAAGCTGCCTTGCGCTCCCGTCCCCGTCCGTCTGGACCTGCGAGCGGCGGCCGCCGGCGGGAGAGGCTGTTTGGAAACTCACATGGTTCAGTCCACTCGCTGCATGTTGGGTAAATTCAGACCCACATGCTCGTCCTCTTGCTGTGGAATAAGTCACATCTGATGGACGTTTTCTGTGCTTTAGCATAGTAATGAACATCTGACAGGCGCGACCTTTCATAAGACAGCCCACACTATTGGCTTTCTGCCCAGAATATTGCTGCAACGCGGCCTATGATTGGTTCTCTCTGTGTCATGCACCGCTTCACGGGGGGAAGTGGCCCCCTTTTTAATAAATCTACCATGGCTGGCTGCAATATGCCTCACTGTAAGTAGTGTGTGTGTGTGTGTGTGTGTGCGTGTGTGTGCGCGTGTGTGTGTGTGTATGTGAGAGAGAGAGAGAGACAGACAGAGAGACAGAGAGACGGAGAGAGAGAGAGACGGAGAGAGAGACTTGAACCTACTGAGTGCCAGCACATGGCGAGCGTGTGATTCTGTAGCACATCAGTCAAGAGCTACTTAGTAAATCGTAACCTATCTCTTTTCTCTACAGGTTGGTACTAAGAAGTGTGCCTTTCCCGACGTCTCTGCTGCTTGGAGCCGCTTCTAGAGCAGTCTCTGCTTTGCCTTGCTTACTGCCAGCTAGCCCGTGACGACAGCGCCCCCGCCTCCACCGCTACCCCGAGACCCCCATTTCTACTTACAATCAAGAGGGAGCTCTGAGTGTCTGCACTGCCCTAGGCTGCTTTAGTTTTAAAAGAAAAGTTTGCTGAAAAAGTCAGATCTCTTCTGCCAGGAAATCAAGGAGGAAAAAAAAAATCATTTTCTCGATTTTGCTCTAAACTGCTGCATCTTGTCTGTGCCACACTAATCAATATTGATTGCACCACCAACCTCCATTGCCAGCCCAGCGGAGAGGAGAGTCCTTTCCAGACGCCTTGGCGGAGAGCGCCCTGGAAACGCGGTGTCGGAGGGTCCGCCACGTGTGCACGTGCCTCTGGGGCCCCCAGTTGGCACTGGGAAGGGGTGACCGAGAGCACAGGCTGGTTCGAGGCCCTCTTTGTAAACACCCTAGTATTTCTCTAAACACGACACCTCTCTGCATTAACAGTTCTATCTGTGAATCTCTGGTGGGAGAGCTTTTCCTTGATACTGACAACACAGTTTTCCACGTCCTCGGAGAGCAGGGAGCGGGGTGAAAGTCTCCTGGAAGGGGCCTTTTCATCACCATTTGACAGTTTGTTCAGTTCAGCTATTTTTCTTTTTTCTTTTTGAAAGAATTTTTTTTTTTTTTTTTTTTGTCATTCTTGCTGGGATTTTTTTTTGGGGTTGGGCTGGTTGGTTTCACAGCAGAGTTTAACTACCTGTAAAACCTAAACATGGCTGTTAGTGTCGCACCGATTCGGGACACAAAGTGGCTAACACTGGAAGTGTGTAGAGAATTCCAGAGGGGGACTTGCTCACGGCCAGACACGGAATGTAAATTTGCACACCCTTCGAAAAGCTGCCAAGTTGAAAATGGACGCGTAATCGCCTGCTTTGATTCATTGAAAGTGAGTAACTGTTACATTATTTTAAGGCTATGCTGAAAGGGTTGTGGACACTGTCCACTCTGCTGGAGTTATGTCTGGTCAGTAGTGGAGCTGAGTGCTGTGTGTTTATTGGCCGTGTTGGGGTGGGGGCTGGGGGTGCCGATCCAGACATACTGGAGCCTCATCTGCCTGCACTGAGTTGTGAGTAGCTTCATCTGTCCTTCGCTGCTACGGTGCTAATGTTTCAAGGGCAGACAGTGTCAACGTCTGTTTACTTAGGAGTGACAAAGTCAGTGTGTGTCCTGTGTCCGGTGACAGCAGCTTCACGTGTGTGAGCAGCCTGTGAGTCTGGAGTACAGACGAGGCTGGTTGGAGCTGAATGAAGGGGATTCGTGTGTCAGGAAGCTGTGCTCTTGTCGGGACTGTCAGGCCTGAAGTCCGCTAAGGGTGCATAGGTGTTGCACTCAATTCAGGTTTGGCAGCAGGGGTTTGCTTTTTATTTTATGGCCATGCTGTTTGAAGGCCAGAAGCGACGCCTCTGCTGGGAAATATAAGTAGATTCAGAATGTAACTTGCTGCTACAGTGCCCGTGGAGGCACAAACTTTGTTGCTTGGGAGTTTTGCAAACACTTAAACTCTTAAGTAGTAGCGTTCGTGTTTTTGTTTTGTTTTGTTTTTTTAAGCAGAGCCTCTGAAATTCTAATGTGAAGAATATAGTCGTTTGTTTTCTGTTCCATCCTGGTTCTTTTTCTTTGGTAACTGTCTCAGCTAGAAGCGTTAGCTGCTGTGGACGCTGTCATGCTCACAAGATTCACTCTGGCTTATCTCTACATTCACGAATGTCAGATTCCTCACTCAGGTGTCGAGCTTGAAAACAGGTCTTTTAAAAGAGAGCGTGACTGTCTTTATTTTTGACCTGGAGGTCAAGACTGGAACGGGGAAGCTCGCTGGGCTCTCTCCGCTGACTTGGTTTAATTGAATTGCCTTTGAATACCAATGTGCTGTTGTAATTCATTCTTTGAATTTTTGAGAGGGGATGACTTATCATTTCTATGTAGAAAGAGAAATAAAAGTCTCGTAGGTGCATATCCTGTCTGTTGAGAAATAAATAGGTATAATCACACCACATTCTTGTAATATCGGTGTGACTGATGAAAGAGTCAACTCAAAGTTGCTCGCTCACCCCCAAGTTGGAGTTAACTTCTGAGTTAACTGTTTCAGGGTGTGACTGACTTCTGCGTCCAATCTGGGCTGCTCGCTTTGCTCTGGTTTTCACCAAAGACTCAAGGATATTATCTTCAGAGTCGGATGAAAAAAGAAGTATTAACAGTGATCAAGACATCTCAAAATGTGTGAGCATTCTTCATGTCCTAAAACTGAACTAAGGAGCTTGTCAGTTAGCGTCGGGCGCTCCTGCCTTCCTGTGAAAGGCACCGGTGAAGGGCACGGTTGGCCCTGACTGTTGTGGATGTGTATTCTTAAACGCATGCCGACAAATTTAGGTGTAATTAGAGACTGGGCCCCATAAAGCGAGGTCCAAAGGGCTAATTACACTCGGCGGTAACCAGCTGTGTCTAGAAGTCACCCTGTTTTGACCCAATTACTGGTAAATCCCATTTTTAATCCTCCAGACAGTGGATGGTACACTCCTCGCTGCAAAATGAAGGACATTAAACTTGGCCGTGACATTGAGTCCTTTCACGGAAGGTCTGCCTCCACCGCGTTTGGAAACATTGTGAAACATTAAAATTCAGTTGCTATTTTTCCATCTCCAAATATTTTTTTAGTTTCTGCTTACTCGTGGCCACACAATGGTCTCCTTTGAGTATGGCCGGGCTTAATGACATGCTGTGTGGCTAGCAAATCCCAGGGCCACATCAAGGACTGGGCTTTTTTTTTTTTTTTAATCACAAATAAATTCAAGATTTAAAACTTACTTCTGAAATGAGCTCCTTATAGTAGCGAGTCAGTGCAGACTGCGACCTTATGTTTGTCTGTCTAAGAGAAATGTAATGTATAGTGTTGACGCTTGGTAAAAATATTTTGATGGAGAAGGAAAGCAAACAAAAGCATATTTATTGTTGATGGAGCTTCATCCCCAGAACAGTACGGTTCCTTCAATGCTAGTGAAATAACTTGTATTAAGAATTAATCCAACATTCTCAAAATAGGTTAATTAAATCGTCGTTTCCAAAGCCCGTTCTGTGATTCTGAATGCAGTGTCGAGAGCCCTACCTTGTGGATAGTTGTCTTCCTGGGTTCAGTTTTGTGGCTGAAATAGATCAAACACATATTTGAAAGCAGTTAGAGTTTCTCTGACTCGTGCTTGGAGCTCTGAAATTTGGGAGCCTCCTGGGGCTCCATCACAGTAACTACTGTGCCCCTGCATTGTCTCAGAGCAAACGGAAGGAATTTAGCAGACGAGTAATATCCTGACTTCTTGGGGGGAAGCGTGCTGGTCCTCCGCACCGTTGCCCTGTCTTCTCGGCATTCTGGAGCCCTGAGATGGAGCAGCCTGTGTCATCTACTATTTTTAGCTGGTTAGGAAAGCAAACCAGAGCCTCTCACCGCAGACCCTGAGCAATGCCTCCTCTCCGGGGCGGTTCCAGACATTGGCCTGGCTCCCAGGTGACTGACGTTTATAGCAGACTTCTCCTTAGAAGAGAATTCACTTCATTAAAAACAGAAGTCCAGCAGCCCGGGATGGTATTTATTGATGCAAAAGAAACCCGGCATCGTGCTGAAGATCTCGGGGAGAAAGGAGCTGGGAGTGTTTTTGCTGCCAGTTGGGGACGGGAAGGTGTCAGCAATCAGATCAACTTGCCTCCATGAAAGTGCAGAGTTCTGTGTCGCCATGAGTGTGAGGGGCCTTGGTGATTCAGAGAAACAGATGTGCATGTCAGGGATCTCAGCAATTGAATGAGAACAGCAGGGAGAGCAAATGCTGGGATAACGTGGCTAGTTTATCCATTAAATCCTCTTGTAAGCACTGCATTTTGCTCCCTTCGTTTTTGCTTTTACGCTTGTCTTTATCCAGGAGTGTGTTCCAACCGTGCATTTCATTGCTGACCAACTATAAACACGAGTGAGTTGGTGCCTTCAGAAATCTCGAACATGTGAAGAGTGCTTTATTTTATGCCAGAGATGCTTTATTTTTCTTACGACTCTGAAAGGGATAACGAAAGACAGAAACGTCAACAGAAAAACGTCCACATTGCAAGCTGCCGCTAGAATATTAGATTTCTGCAGCGATGATGTGTGCGTAGTTAATGTCAAGTTACCTGTGTGCTTTAGTGATGCTCTTTCAACGAGTCGTGTAGGCAGTAAAGAGGTAAAGAAAGCTCACAGAAGGTGTTTCATCAGTTGCCACATTATTTGTATTCTTGAAAAAATAAACACGCACCCTGTGGCTCACAGACATTGACTTAGTGAGCATCAAATTCTTCTTTTTCACTTGTCTGTTCTTCTGATGCTGGGGGCCCGGGGGACACAGCCTTCATGCTCACTCTTTTCCAAAAATCTAGCAAAACTCTTTTTACCTTTGAGCCACTTCTTAGCAAATTGGGCAATTTTTTAAATGATGTTTTCATTTGACTGTATGCCCAGCTGGTCAGATGCATCAAAGACACCTCAGAGGTCAGATGCCAGCCCAGAGGACATAAATCGCCGTCGCCGCCGAGTGAACACATTTAAGGGAAGACCTGGCAGGATGTGTAAATGCATAAAGCTGCTGTCAGAGGGCACAGAGATATGTACACATGCAGGTAAGAGAGCATCTAGGAAACTCAGACAAGTCACGTTGATGGCCGGCGGGGCCCCGGGGGCAGAGCTGGCATTCTGAAGTGTTCCGGAAGGCTCTTAGACCTACCCGTGGACGAGACTCATTGTTAACACCGCTTCTGCTCCGCGTGGCCCTGGCCGGTGTCGTTGCCGTGTCTCGGAGCCGCCAGCTTAGTCATTTCATCTTGGATTTTCCACCGGTTGAACGCAGTCCTGACGACGGTGCGTCTGCAAGTTTTGGGAGCAAGTTCCGATCTGGAATTGAAACTTGGATCCAGCACGTTCCTCCTGGGAATAATCTTTACCAAGAGTTTGGTTGCTGCTGTTTTTTGCTTGTTTTTGGTGTCTTGGGTTGATTTAGGAACAGGCACAGGCGATGACATCATCCAGACACGTCTTAGACCAGCCTCTGTAGGTAGTTTCCACTGCCTTCCAGGTCTGGACTGAAGAAAGCAGGCTCGTTTCCCCTGACCATTTAGGACATGAGCTGTTTGTTACACAGTGTAACTTGGGGAGCCACCTGTTTGATAGAAAAGTTCAAACCCTGTTCCCTTGGGGAGACTTGGCAAGTTTGTAGCCAGCGTGCTGGGTGGGAGTGGGCTTACCAGGACCTTTCCTTCATGAAATGCGCAGCTGCCCAGCTAGCAACTCCATAGCCTCTTTATACTTGTAGTTACAAATCCTTAGAAAGGGAGTAAAGCTTTGAAACTATCGGATACACTTCAAGCCACTTTTTAGAATCCAGTTTCCTGAGGCACTAATTCCAGAACGAGTTACGGTGTTTCCTTTCGTGAGACTTGGGTACCGGCTTTG
Source organism: Solenodon paradoxus (assembly GCA_004363575.1). Lineage (NCBI taxonomy): Eukaryota > Metazoa > Chordata > Mammalia > Eulipotyphla > Solenodontidae > Solenodon > Solenodon paradoxus. The sequence continues at coordinate 54,560 of RJWH01004912.1, read as the reverse complement.
ATTATACCCCACCTGACACCTCCTTTCTGTCTGTGAAACCTGGAGACATTTTAAACCTGAGGGTGAGGGATGCGGCTGATGGCCGGCTTTGCATTTTAATTGTAGCTCAGGCTTGAAACTACACACAGTTCTGACTCCGGGAACCGCGCGGAGATCAGGGTGCAGCTCAGGGTGGGTGCGGCAGGGACCCCGGCTTCTGCTCAGGAGGCCTGTGCCGTAGGCCCGGCGCGCGGACCGTTTCTCGGAACAGCACTGGTGCCCAGGGACCCGGTCCGGGGAGCTCGTCCCGTCCGTCCCTTGCCGGGGATAAGGGGAGGCTTTCCGCGATCAGCATCACTAATCCGTCGCTTTCATGTGAGGGATGGCTCTGCCTTCCCACACACGCAGACAAAGCTGCTTATTTTCTTACAAAAACAGCCTTTTGAGGAAACTTGGAGTTTTTTTTCCTTTGTGAGTAGGAACCCATTCTGCCCGTTTTCGACGGAGGAGCAATTTTCTGGTTTAACAGAAATGATGTCTGTGAGTGGAAGTGGATAAACAAGGGGTTCGCCTTTGGCGTGAGGTTCCCATTTGTAGGAATTTCACTGCAAGTTGCTGGAAAGACCTGTTGGAACCACTGAGTCGTCACAGATAAGATCGATGATGACGACAGTGGCTTCTTGGGGACCGGCCCCCACACGGAGCCATTCGTGAGTATTTCTCGCACGCTCATTCATTCACCAGACGCAGCTGCAGTGCCCTCTCCTCAAGGCTCCCTGCCAGGAGTGCCCTGGGCGCCCCTCCTGCGGGCCCTGCGCTCTTTGAACCTATTTGGGGAAGATTTGCACTTGGAGAGAAAGTCTGATTCTCTCGGAGTGGGCGTGTGCGCGGGAAGACTCTCAGTGGCGGCGAGACTTGGGCCGCATGCGTGGTCCCGCGCCAGTTCACCAGACCCCAGCGAGGGCCGTCTCCTGGCACCTGCAGCCCGGTGCCTCGGTTCTTTCCCGTGGCCTCGCTGTCCCGCTTCGGACAGGTAGGCCCTGAGCCTTCCCTGTGTTTCTCACTGGAGTCGCGTGTGCTTCGGCGTTGGCGTGAGCAGCACATCGAATGGAGACACAGCTCCCGCCAGGCTGCAGAGACGAGGCCCCTGGTTTCTGCTGCGGTCCCACGTCTCGGAGGCCGTGGGTTTTGGTTTCTTCTCCGATGGCTTCCAGGGAGCAAGGGGCTTCTCACGCGGGGGTGATGTCAGAGGAGCCACGTGAGATGAGCACCGCAGCTCCAGCCGTCCCGGAGCCTCTGGGCAGAGAACCCAAGCCGCCGCTCAGGCTCTCGGTAGCAAAGGCCCTTGGCTGGACCTGGCTGTTTATCCTGGCCTCTCATTGGCCGGCCCTGGCAGCAGGCGCACCTGGGAACTGTAGTCTTTCCCTGTTGCATCTGGGAGCAGGATGGGGGAGCAGGATGGGGGAGCGGGCAGTGAAAGGGAGCCTGTCCTGCAAGTCACCAGAATGGACACCCGGCAGTGGAGAAACAGGTGGGGAGGGAAATAATGCAACTGGAAAACTTTCTTTGGTTTTGTCTCCCAGCCATTCACTGCAGGGCACAGTTGAGGCACCACCAACAAAGATCCAGAGATGGTGGAGGGGGGAGCCCCCAAATTCCAGGGGTGTAACCGAGCTGCCCGATTTGGAGGTCCTGGAGGACGGATAGTACGTGGGGTCCCTGGGGCTGGTGGCGCGCAGGGAGCCTGGTTTACGAGGGGGCTTGGCAAGAGCACTGGCGTTGACGAAAGAGAAGCCCCAGGAAGACGAGAGAGGTGGCTCTGGGGTTCCGCTCTCTCGTTCCCTCCCTCCCCTCACGCAACTCCTCCTGAGACCCCGCTCAGGCAGGAAGAGAAGAAGAGAGAGTGGGAGTGCCCTCCGGTGAGAATTCTCACAGCCCGGGGCCAGCAGGCCGGCCGGTGCTCCCGGTCACCACTGGCCAGCTGGGGCCACCTCCACTCCCCACGTGTTCCCCACTACTGCCTTCTGCACGTGGTGAGTGCTAGGAGGACACTCGCTGTGGGGACCCTGGAGGACCCCAGGCTTCCCCAATGAAGACTTCATCCCTCAGCTGTCGCTCGCAGGCCTCGGGACGTCAGAGTCGCTGAGACGTAAGAACAGGCTGCTTTCAGATGAGGCAGGCGGCCTCTGCTGTTAATAGTTAGCAGTAAATTACACAAAGTAAAACATGGAAAATTAAACTTAGAGAAGCCGGGAAGCTTTTCTATCATTTTCAATTTTCTCCATCAGCACAGACATAATCAGCATTGGGGACCCGCTTGTGGCTGGTAAATTGCATCCGTAATTCATCCTTTCCCATGTTACTGCATCCAGACGATGATTTGCTTTCGGATATCATCGAATATTCTAAAGCCGTTCATAGACTGAAAACAAGTTTAATAACATCTTGCAGCCCCAGGAAGCTTTTATAACTAAACCGCGTTCGCGACGGGCCGGATTTAAAAAAAGAAAGGTTTGAGAGAAAAGAACGCCAAATGCATCATGCCCGAAATGAGAGTCCCCTCTGGTGGATGACACCGCCTTCCATCAAACACTGCTCCTCTCAGGGAGGCGTCTGAAAATGAGCCCAGAAGAAAGACCTAGAGAGCTCACTTGCATGAAGGTTCTTAGTGAGAAAGGTCCGTGTTCTGAAAGAGCCATTTTTTCTCGCGTTGTCCTATCTCTTCGTGGCTACGTAGAAGCTAATGAAATCTCATCCTAGGCATGAGCAGAGGTTAGCATCCTGATTTTATGTATGGAGCTTTTTTATTCTCTATTATGGACTTTGACTACCAGGCTTTGCCTTCCATGAATCATAGTGGAGTAATAAATTGAAAGCGTGTGTCCATGGAAGAAAACCCAATATATTTAAAAAACAACTCAGCTTCAACTCTGATGAACTAAAGACTCTATCTGCGCGGAGGAAGAGTCATCTCTGTTGTAAGGTTTTGTCTGGTGGAATCGATAGACGGCGCTTCCCCCACAAATTTAAACTGTGATCCACTTCAGGTAACTTGGCAGGTGACATGTATGTAGGTTAAGTACATTCGTAACATACCTGTCCTGATTGCCTGTTGTAGATGGATAGAAATGCAGAATTATTTGTGTGTTTTAGAATTTTTATTAGTTACAGTAGCTTCTGTATTTCCCACTAAGATAGACTCATGTTAGTTTTTCTTTTTAACAAACACATTTTTATACTAAGGGTCTAAGAATGTAAAGAAATCGCAGCCCTCAGTGAAAGAAAACAATAATCTCTTCTTCCTCCCGTTCGTAGTCCAGCCACCCATGTGCCAGGCACGGGGTGACATCGGCCCTGCAGGGAGGGGACCCCGGGTCCCGCCTGTGGGTGTTGATGGTCGGTCGTGTCTAGAAGCAATCACGCTTCTGAGAAGTACAACGAAGATGAAAATACCAGACCAGTAAAGTAATTTGCTATCCTCTAATTTCAAAATTTCATGAATGTAAAACGCCAGCGAGCATTCCATGTCCACTTGTGTGTCCAGGGGGCTTGTTAGGGAAAACATGGGAGACGCCACGTGGCCACCGGGGGCAGAGCTGGTGGACCTCAGCGACGGGGCGGTGTGGGGCAGGAGAAGCTGGCTGAGAACCGCTTACCGCTGACTTTACGGATTTGTACAGGTGTGAGGCCCCGTCAGACCCCAGCATTAGCAAGATATGGCTGCCCCAGGTGGGTTTTTGGTGACGCTTGGAGAAGTGGTTTGCTTACTCCCGACAGTGTCATCAGCTCTCGCTGACGTGCAGAGGTGCGGCTTGTGGACTCACTGAGGCGGCGGCGTGGCGGGACGGCGTGGAGCAGGGCCTGTTTCGGGGCCCCCGTCCCCGCTGGACTGGGGAAGCTGGCGTGTTCTGTGTCCGAGAGTCAGTCTGCATGTGACCCCGATGGTGTCCTGAGGCCAGGATTTGCTGAGTCACCAATTGCTGGAGTGTAAGACAGCTTCTGGGTGGAGGATGATCGAAGATTGTGCTGTGGATCCTGTGGATTATTTATTTAAAAAATTACTGATTGCATTAGGACATTTTAGGTTTAAAGTGTACATTGTTGTAAGTCAGAAGTGACCACCAGTGCCTTTGAAATTGTCACTCACTTTCTTTCCTCACTTTTAATTTTTTTAATGGAGAGGTTTTATTTATTTTTTGTAAAGGAGAGGTGCCGGCAGGAAGGAAGGCCAGTAGGCAGGTAAGCAGGCGGAGAGAGGAGGAAGAAGCATCTCTGTTTTACTTTGATTGGAGTTGTTCACACTGGTTGTCCGCCTCTACACCCCTCCGGACTGGACTCAAACCCAGGGGTGTGTGGCCTGTGCTTCTTCGGAGGCGACTGGCCCAACCGCTGCTCCATCCGGGGCATGCCTCTCCCTCCTAATTAAAAAAATTATTTAAATGCACGTTTAATGTATTGAAGGAATGTTGCATCACACGCGGGTTGAAGGTGAGTGTCACCGTGAATCGTCATCTGCATAGGGCAGTGAGGCTCACTGCCGCGGCGGCCTGGCTCTGTCCTTCCCGCGCGCACTTTCTCTGAATTCGCAAACCACCCCGATAAGCGCTAATTAGATGCTTTTCATTTAAGAATGGAAATTTAAACTCACTTTTAAACCAGAAGTCTGATCTGCAGCGTTCCATCATTAGGTCAAGAGAATTTTAAGTCATGCCAGGTGGGACCAGTCTAGCAAACCAGAAAACACACAGAGGGAGTCAGGAGCCCATGATTAAGCAGGAAGAGCAAAAGCGACACCCAGGAAGGAGATTTTATGTCATAAACACCCCCCCTTCTTTTTTGGTTTGTTGTATAAGATAGAATTCTCTTTCTTATTCAAGAAAGTAGTTGCTATTTTTCTAATCCATAGAAATATTTCATAAAAGACTGATATTTTCTTTTTTATGTGTTTTCCTAGGCATTTATAATAACACTGGAAACAGAAAAATGTGCTTAAAAGCTTTCAAGGGCCTTTATGAAATTAAATCTAGTTGAAATGATTCTCCTACTTTAACAATATTCATGGTATAGCTGTCCCTATTGTGTGTCATAATTATGTATTTATGACTTTTGAAATTGTACTTCAAAAATTAGCTAGAGAAAATTTGAATTCTTTGTCTATTTACATAGTACTCTATTAAATCATGAGCAGATCTCTAGATCCAGTTCAGAGGAAATCTCGTCACATGAAATTTTAATGTTCTATTTTAAACTAGCTCACATCATTCTTTTTTTCAAAGAATTTCGCCTTTATGTCATTGAAATAAGAACAACTATGTAACCATAGGAACCAGTGACGGAATTTTGTTCACAATACGGCAAAACCTGAATGTTTGCCCTCAAGATTTAAGATTAGGACATTCCTGGCCATACAAGGTATTTAGGAAATGTTAGCCTGTGAAGACTAATTTCCTTGGTAAAACATCTCCAACTTCCTTCCTTCATGACATTCTCATGTTTCCCTGTGCTAGTATTGATAGGAACCCCACTTCTAATCCCGGCAACCGGTTTCTTTTTCTCCAGCCGTGTGCTGGCCTCATTGACAGGTTTGAGACCTTTGACTTTGGTGAGAAATAGGAGAGTGTGTACTTTGTCAGCAAGTCGGGGTAAAAGACCCAGCTTCAGATTTTACTGGAATAATATAACCAAGTAGTTTCTGGGGACTGGTCTCCGTGTTCCTGCGCAGTTGCGTGTGATTGTCTCTGTCTTCGAGCTCGGAATGTGAGTCTTGCATTTACTCTGTGGTGTATTGAGTCGTGCCAGGGGTCTCCTTGTTAGGACTGTCCATCACTGCCCGTTCTGTTCTGCTGTGTATTGATTTAGTGAGTAGCAATGAGTCAATTACATTATTTGCTGTTGAAGGGAAATTTGCTTTGTGTTCCAAAGAAGAGGCTTTTGCAGTCTGTTTGAGTTGACTATTTTAGGCTTTTAACATGTTGTAAAACAATTAGGAGAAAGCACAGAAGGACTTCTGAGGGCAGGGGACATTAAATTTGTTTGAGTCCTTTTGGAAGATGCCAAAAGAGTGTGCATTAAGGCTTTTCTGGAATTAAATGGTCAATTGATATTTAGTTAGCGGATGTGTAAAGGCTGAACTTTCCTTTCATATTGAAATAAAAGTCTAGAGACTTTTTAGACACTCACCCTTTATTGAGAAAAATTCACTTTATGAATGGTTTTGTATCGAAACAGTCTATTCTTGGATCTACGTAGGAAGAAGTAGGGCAGGTGTGTCTGTGGGTGCTCACATTTTGGGGGCGATCGTAGAAAGAAAACATTAAGTCAAATGGGTCAGCCAGGAATCAAATGAATCCTTTTCATCTGAGTGCTGTGAGGACTCATGTCTCATCGCTAACACTTCCCACGGAAATCGCCGTGACATGGAGTCGAGGCTGCTTCTGGCTTCTTTTCTGGCAGGAGTGGTTTGACTTTTCCAAACTTTCGACCATCCGCACCTCGTGTGAAAAGACCAACCTGCAGAATGAGATCATGGGCCTCTGATGAATGTTACCTTTTGTTTTAGCCCTCGGTTGGCTCCGATCCATGGAAAAGTTTTCATTTCCCACCAGCTCCAAGGCGGAGCCAAGCCTGAGTTAAAGAAATGTTTTCCAGCAGACAAGTTTCTACAGATAAAATCGACCGTCTGGGGGCCTGCACTCAGGGCCCTCCCTCACTTTCACCCAGGTGCCTGTGCGCACACACACAGACACACGCGCACACACACACACACACTCTTCTGGAAACACTAGATCAGGAGGAGAAAACTCTTGAAACACATGATGAGAGTCGTGGCCACGTTCTCCAGGTGCCCTAGGATTAGCCCTTCCCAGTCGCATTGTGTGCTCGGGGTTTGCTTACTTTTCCAGACGTCTGGGGACGGTGGACGGAGAGCCCTTCCGTCCCTGTGTCGAGAACATCCATGGCCATTTGGTGACTGTTCACCTCTGGTTTCATGGCCAGCGTGTGACTTTTGAAGGATGAGGACACAACAGTGGACAGGCTGCTGGGAGGGCTGGAGCGCTCCTGGCGCCGAGGGCCCAGCATCTGCGCGGCAGGAAGTAAGCGCGCAGGCGCTGAAGTGTGGAAGGGTGAGGGCCCGTGGGACCGTGTCGCCTTGCGCCCGCTAGATCAAGCCTGTTCCTGGGTGAGTCGGCACCCACGTCTTGGCCCCGGGCTCCTGCGTGGACCAGAGAGACAGACAGACAGGGTCGCTCTTCTTCCCACCGCCCCGCGACTGGTCCGACCCTGTGGGCTCTCTTCACCAAGACCCCTGGCTGGATAGAGGCCCGTCTCGTCACCCTGGCCCGGGAGAGGCCCAGAGCTGTCCGGCCCTGGTAGCCACCATCCTTTGTGCCGGCCCAGGGAGGCAGTGTTTTTGCCACGACTTTGCAGTCACTATAGAAGTTGTGTTTTCTCCTCGGGATGGAGCCTCGTGGGCATTTATTTCCACAGACTCCAGACTCCCAGGGAGCTGCTGCTGCTTTCTGATGAGAACTCTGGCTGCAGCTTAAAGCCTTTAAAGAATGAGGTGACCTCTCGCCAGCTCCGGCTCCAGAGTTGGAAGGTGGGGTCGCTCTGTGTCATTAATGTCCTCATTAGGTTTCTGATTCAAAAACAGTTTTTTCTCCTTTAATCATATCCCTTCTGACTATTCCCTAAAAAATGTGGTTTAATGTGCTTTGTCCTGAGCCAGGATTTTTTTTGTTGTTGTTCTATTTATATATTTTTTGATCTGTTTCCTTTATTCATTATAATAAAGTAGCCAAATGGCAAAAGAAGAAATGTTAACATTTTTTCCCCTAACATGTCTTTGCAAACGAAGTGCTTTGGCAGTGGCTTCGTCGACCTCATAATGATTTTATTTTTCTAAAGAATTTCAAGCTGGCATAACGGTTGGCAGATTGATTCAGGTTTAATAAATGTGTGTAATGTAAAACACAGATATTCCTATTTTTTAAAGTGTCCTTTATTTCAGTTCCATGACGCTGCAAGGAAGCCATTTCCAAAGGACTCCAATAGCTTCTCTTTAAAATTCTAATTGCTCCGTTTCTGAAGCTCTGCAGTGAGACTCTAAAAAAGATGATAGTTTTAACTTCAGAATCTTTGTTCATTTGATCTTTGGCCTTTTAAGTGCTGTGGGTTGAGTTTTATGAAACTTCTCTTACGCAAGCAGCAGGCCCCAGGCCGAGCGAGGGGCTGGTGGATGCCGGCCGGCATGTGACTGTCCTCCGACTCCAGGCCTCGGGTTAGAGCGAGCGTCACGCACACCTGGCCTGTGCTGTCCTGGGCGGCCAAGCGCACCGATGCTGGCCTTAGCCTGCCATCTCTTTTGACAACGTGAATGAATCAAGCAAGCCAGAGGGCTTCTAAGGAAGCTGGTCTTCTGACTGGCTGAAAAATATTTTTCTTAGTCACTGTTCCAGAGAAAAACAAGTAGCCATTGGAAGAAAGATGAAGTCTCAAGTTCCAAGCATTCTGAACGTGATTGGATCCCTGAAATGTGTTTATCTTATGACAAAACTCCTTAAAAGGAGACCGCTGGGTGCGTTTCCCGTTACTGAGTGCTGGCTGGGAACCGAGCAGCGATGAGAGACTTCGCTGTGACAGCTTCAGGACTAGCACTGCGGCCCAGCGTGGCTTGTTCTGAGTTTGGAACTGTTTTTTCTCTGCCCCGCAGCAGCATAACTAAAACCAAAGCCTCATAAACTTAAAGGTGCGATCTTTTAAGTAAATAAAGTTACTGTGACTTCGGCCCAGGGTGTGGGTCCCAACTGCATTGCAATGCAAATAGGACGCGATGGATGGAAAATCGCTTATTTGCGATGCTCTTGTGAGGGGCTGAAGAGACGCGTTGTCCAGAGCCGTCTTCCCAGGCCGTGGTCCCCGTGAGCTTGACCGATGCAGGCCCTGGGCTTTTCGTGACTGCGGTGACCTGGGACAGCGCAGCTGCGAACCTCGTGTCTAAGCCACCACGAGCTCTTGTGTCAACTGGAAGAGTAGAAATAAAATCAGCAGCAAAATAGACACGGTCTGGTCATTCACAGACCACAGCCAGGTTTCGCACGGTGATATCCTGGCCACCTCGGGGCCCTGATGATTGTGATTCCTCATCCTAGGTTAGTGTTTAAAATCCAGACTCTACCGTCCTAACCGTACTCGCACTATTGGAAGCGCCTAGCAGACGTGAATGAGCATTAACAGGAAAGTCGGGCCTCTGCTGGAGCTCCGCCGAGGTTATGTTTGCACCAGACTCGCTCGGTGCAGATCCCGGCGCCTGCAGCCTCCACAGCGAAAGCTGATGAGAATGCGCACAACGGGCACGTCAGGTGCCAGAGGGGTTCCGACAAACGCTTGACTTTTTCCCTCCGCTTAATCAAAGATCCGTGCGTTCTTTGCGAGGTTGGAGGGTCTCCTCTGATACTTGGGGCTCTTTCCCTCCTCCCCTGAGCGCTGCGCTTCGGGGACGGGAGACGCTGCAGCTCTAGTCGCCAGAGGCGTCTTTGGAAGTGACGTCAGGCGATTCTTGCGTTTTGCACAGTCGCCAGCCAGAGAGCCGCCGTGAGGTCAGGCTCTGCCGCGTCGTGCGGCCCAGGAGGCTTCAGCCAGGGCCGGGCCGTGCGCCACAGCGCTCCCCGGGGTCAGCGGCCTTCACCCCCAGAAGACGGTCCGTGATGCTCCTGCTGAGGGAAGTTACCGTCCAGGTTGAGCGGCTGCTGTTCACGGTCATCTCGGCACCAAGTGTTTCCAGAGTTCTGATTCCAAAAAGTGAGCCTGTGCCTCCCTCTTTGTGATAAAGCGGATGAAAAGGGTGTGTCGGAACCACAGGAAAGAGTAACGCAATACCTAACACCCCGTATTTTACGTTCTGTGGCGCGAGCTGCGCTTCCAGAAGGCTGGGGCTTCAGCTGACCTCGTGCGTCTGGCCAGCGGCAGGTGGCAGCCGGCGGGGGGCGCCTGCTGTCTTATCAGAAGAGGCTCTATCCCGCGGTGATGGTCACAGGACACGCCCCCAAGAAGTGAGCTCCTTTCCTTCTGGACGTTCCTCTCCCATTCTGGGCCCCCGTCACCGCCTGCCCCCGGATGCACGGCTCGCGCGCCTGTGTCCCTGCCCCGAGGGGGAAGCGCGTGCCCATCCGGCCGGGGTGTGTGGCGTTCTGCAAACCCTCGAGTGGTTCCCGAACCGAAGCAGCGCCTCCTCACCGGGACCAGTGGCTGAGAGCGGCTTTGATGTGCTTTCGAAGTCAGTTGTGGAGCGCGTTTTCATGCATGGGGACGTTTTCTAGGCATGGCCTGCAGCCGCTCTCGCCGTCTGTCCCGCAGGATGCAGCCCCTCTGTCTGGAGGCCCAACCTGGCTGGGGCCGTGGCACTGTGTGCTGGTGGTGTCCTGCTGAGGGACCCTCTGGGACAGGCCTCTGTGTCGGTTACCCTGAGCAGGCAGCCCCCGCGGGCTGGCAGACTTCCCGGGGGGGAGGCCCGGATGGAGGAGGCCCGGATGGAGCCGTCAGTCTGCCCGCAGCCGCACAGCCCAGTGATGCTGGTGACAGTGTGAGCCCTTGGGGAGCGCTGACAGAGACGCATCCCTGCGGGCTGCGTGGGACACAGCGATGCAGCGCCTGCGGGCCGTTGCTGGGAAGAGAGGGGCGCTGTGGTTCGTGCTCGTGTGCTTTTGAGAGGAGCACTCCGGCAGCCAGGCTGCAGCTATAACCATTGTCCCTTTTCTGGAACGGAGAGCGGTAGCAGGTGTTGTAGGGAGAGTCGTGCATCTTGGGCACATTTGGAGAGGCTGGGCTGGGCCGGACTCGGTCCACCTCCTAGACGTGCTGGCCTGCTCGGCCTGGTCAGGGCACGGAGGGTCCCAGGCTCGGCCGGCTTCCTGCACGTGCCAGGCTAAACCCCCGGGTAGCGAGGTTGCCACCTGGGCGGGATGGGCTGGGCTAACCTAGCCTCACCTCGGGGCTGGCCAGCCTGGCCGACCGCCACACTCTGATTTTAGAAAACACAATTAGGGAGCTTGTTGCAGAAGCCACAGACTCCTCTCCCCCGTCGGGATATGTTACCCGAGGGACTTGGGGGGCCTCTTCCAGGGGCTCACGGCTTGCAAAGGTCATCCTGTGGGGAAGAAGTTCTGTGTGCATCACTTCAGGGTGGACCTGCTGTTCTGAAGCCTGAGCTCGCTCGCGGAGCAGGAAGGCCTTGGGGATGAGCTAAGACGGTCTGGACTGTGTAAAGCCGCAGCCTTTGGCGTGAAGCAACATGACTGTCAGTAGTGACTTTATTTTATATGCGCACATCTGCATTTTCTTTATAACTCATGTATACATGTGTGTCTGTGCAATAGACACACACATACATATGTATGTATTCTCACACTGTGAGGTATTACGCCATTCCTTCTATCTTCTACCGTGTGTCGGTCATCCCTCCCTCCCTCCATCCATCCACACATGTATCTGCCTCTGTGTGTCTCTGTCATCCGTCTGCCTACCTGCCTACCTGCTTCTGTGATGGACTTTAAAACACATGGTGTGAGACGCCGTCCCTCCTCCTGTGCCCGCGCTGTCTGTTGCTGACCCACGTCAGAGTTTCCTCCCAGCACGCTTTCGTCCTCAACGTCTGCAGCGGGAAGTGACTCCTCTTGCCTTCTCTCCGAGGCAGGAATCGTTCAGCAGGAGACCACTAATCACAGTTCATCAATCACATAGAAAGATGCTTTTTTAACGTCAACTCTGCCATTCATAAAAACGCATGCTTCCCGGTGGGTCTCTGAATTCCTCTTTCCTCCTCACTGCTGCACACGTCGCCATCTCTGCAGGTGTTCGCTGCTTTCAGGCACAGGCGACGTGTCGTGCGCTCGGGGGAGCAGCTGAGTGTCCTGGCCACGGCCTGAAGGTGGCTCGCCGCTCCCACGTGCCGGGTGGGGCCCGGCCAGGGGCCGCCCAGGCTCGTCCTCAGTGACGCAGCTGTGACCTTGACCCTGGTGGGGTGTCTCCACCGGGACAAGTACTGGGCCGCAGGGTCCCCGTCCCCAGAGAGACCCCGAGGCAGCACTCGTGCTCGACGGCAGTGTCTTCTTTCTTCCCAGTCGGGAGCAGCCCTGCCGGCCTCTGTTCCCAGCTCTGCTCCTCCCACGTGGTTGGACATGCAGAACGTCACTCCGTGTGTCAGTGGCCATTGGCGTGACAGCTGAGTGCTTCGTCCCGGTCTCCCGTGCCCTCCTCGGCTGTCGAGAGGCTGAGTGAGGAGCCCCCCCCCACCCCGGCCCAACCCTCAGTGTATTAGCTGAGGCCCGGGGCACCGCAGGCGCTCGGCCGCACTGACTCTCTGTCCTTTAATTACTAGACACGTATTGACCCCTCACTAAATACTGCACATTGTGCTGAGTCCGGTGGGTCATTCATGGAGACTCGGCACTGCTCGCGGGGACTGGTGGCCGAGGAGCTCTGTGCAGAGACATTTCTGTCCTGACGTCCACTCACGCTCTCGGTTCCTTCTGCTGAAAGACTCCGTTTTCCTGCAGCCGCATGTGGCTCTGATGGGCCACTTTCTCGCCCACAAGATACTGTCGTCTCTTTTCTTGCGAGCACCGTGCGAGAGGCTGGGTGCGGACCTGGGCCTGGTCTTTTTCGTGGACTGTGCTGCCTGCTTGTTTTCTGCTCCGGGTGTGAGGGGACCGAGAAAGCATGGAGTGACGCCTGCTTTCGCTTTTGGTCATATTGGGTATCCTGGACTCTGCATGTTAGCGAACAGTGTTTGAAAGCTGGCTTTAGCGTCCTTGGCGTTGGTGTCTAAAATAAGGCCAGTGACGGGATTCTGAAGTGGAGCGGTTTCTGCTGATTCACAGAGAAGTGAGGGGTTTCCGTGTAGCAGCTCCTCTGCCGTTTATTGATTTTGATTTTTTTCATAGGAAAGTGCAGGCAGGAATGAAGGTGAGTAGGCAGGCAGGCAGGAAGAGAGAGAAGGAGGAAGCTTTGTTTTCATTGAGTTGTTCATCTCGGTGGTTCCCGCGGATCCCGGGACACGAACCTGGGACCTCGGCATGTGCGTGGGCTGTGCTGGGTCTGCCTCCTGTGCTGTTTAAACTTAGGTATTTGACCTTCAGTTGACTTCTGCTTTTAGGAAGGAAGGGGACATTTTAGGATGTCTTTATTTCCCACCATTAAAATGCATTTTGTCAGGATTTTTTAAAGGTGCATTTATTTGGATGTTGGAAAATGTACAATTTCTGAATCTTGTGATCATCTTGTGAGGGTATCTCGTGGGGCTGAGACACCCCTTTCTCTTAGAGCGTCTGTGACTAGAGAAGAATGAATACGACATCAGAGTGAATGCACAAAAAACCCTACACTGTGTAAATTTGAGGTGATGGCTTGTTGTTAGGTAAGTGATATCGTGTTGAATGATTTTTAGTTTATATCTGTTAAATCATCCTCCTGATTCTCTAAATGGAAGTCAGCTCTTTCCTCAGGTTGGGATAGTAAGCTGCAAGGTGTATGTTTTGGAGATCAGGGAGGAGGTGGCATCTTGTATACACTAAACAGTGTTCTTTGGCAGCTGAGCATCAGAAAGAGGGAGACGCTTCATATCCTGCTTGTAAGTCCGTGCTAACAGGTTGCGTGATGCTATGGACAAGTGTTAGAAGTCAGGGATCTTGGAAAGCAGTGTTATTATGTTTGCTTTTTTAGAAAGTTATCATCCGGGCTTTCAAAAGGCGACAGAAAGCTAAGCTCTCTGATTGCGGTCCCTGGAAACTCGGGAGATAGGCTGACATTAGCCGATTGACAGAGATCCTTGTCCTCTGCCTCTGAAAGAATCTTGGCATTTTTGATGCGAAGAAATAGCTTAATCTGAACAGCACACAAAGGCAGCAAAGGCTGGTTAATCCATAAACTTCATGTGCTGAATGGAAGGCCACAGTAAGAGTCGAAGGGACTTGGTGAAAAGTTAGTGTTATGCAACGTGAAAAGAATACCAGGGGAAAAACTGACGGAGTAGAATAACAGGAAGATTAGTCATTTCTGGAAGGGGAAAGGGAGGTGGGCGCGGGAGAAGTACGCGCCCCTGGAATGCAGAACCGCGGCACCGTCTGCGGGCCAGCTTGGCCAGACGGGGCTTCCAGAGGCGCAGACGGGTCACATTAACTCTCAGATGTGAAGTTTGACTCCTGACAACAAACAAACAAACAAAGGGCCGTTTTCTGCTAGGGACTAAGAGAGCCCTGCAGCAATAAAAGAATGATGTTTACTCCTTAACTGAGCAGATTTGACCTTGATCAGGACACACGCCAAACGTTTCCTTTAAAAGAAACTAAATGTTAAGAGTTGGATTTAATGAAAGTGTTCTGGGCATCTTAAAATATGGATGCCCTTCGGTGGGGAGCGATTTTCAGACCACTGAAGGAATAGCACTCTTCACATAGTTTCAGAGTGATTTCCAGAAATGATCAAAAACATGAATTGTAACTGTCTCTGTATTGTGTGAAACGATGCTTATTACAGAAAACATGAAAGTGAATGTGTGGGTGTTGGTGGGATCCGATTCACCCCGAGCTTCTACCCAAATTACTGGGTGCCCGTGAATAGATTTCGCTGGATGTATTTTCCAGCCTCTCTGTGTGTTTCCTTGTCAATGGGAACAAAGCATGTTCTCGCCCCAGCGTTGTGCAATGAGGAAGGACTGAGATGAGGGTAGACGGAGATGCCACCTGACTCGGGGTTGCGGGTTTGCCCCTGTAATTGATGACCCTGCATTCAGATATGAACACTGGCTTGTCCCATGGTTCCCAGCTAACATGGGAAGATGGACACTTGCTGTAGAAACTTCCTGAGGCCTTGATAGCTTACGTATGTGTCCATGGCCAACAAATACAAGCTGACTTTTCTTGAGCATCGCTTAGGTCCACCAGTAATCCATAAATAACATAAAGCTGCTTTAATAAGAGTAGATCCCTCTAGAGATATATAAGCATGACATGGGGCAACATCTGTTCATTCTGCCATCAGGAAAAATAATGTGATTTAAATCAGAAAATGACTTAGGTATATTGACATGAATATACAGCTTTACTTGGAGATCCCTGTTATCTGATGGAACTGAATGGAATACATGATTCTGTATCATTGCATTCATAGCGGTGCAGTATGTCACCCAGTGAGTATTTCCTGTTGATTTTATGATAAATTGCAGTCACACATGGCTCATGTGCCCATAACTTGCTGAGATAAATTCTAACTCTAACACAAAATAGCCACTTTACTAGAACACCCAATAGGGCTTTAAAAGGAATCTTTCTCCCTTCCTCTCTCCTCTTTCTCTTTCCCCCCCTCTACCTTTAAATGTGCTCTCACACACTCACACACTCACACACACACACACACACAGCATAACTGCATAGGAAATATTTATTTTGCAAACCACAGAAAACAAAGCTCCTGGCCAACACTGAAAGTCCTTTCTTTTTCCTGGTTGGAAACCCCAGTCATCCTGAGTGACTTGGAGGTTTTCGCCACATGGTATGTAGGTTTTACGGAAAGCGTGAAGTGGGAGGAGAATGCTAAGGGGTTTGAAGCGTTGTTAGACCTGTGCTGATTTTCATTCGTCAGGGTGGGTGACGTCCCTGTGCAGGGCAGGTGTTCAGTTCCCGGCAGACTCGGTGCTCATGCGCAGTTTCTTCCAGGCGACGCCCAAGGTCAAGGAATTAAGCAAGGAAACCCAGCAGGATCGATAAATAAGCTGTGAATGTGTTCATTTACAGACATAACTTTGGGCTGATAGCTTCCTGTGAGTGAAGTCTGCTGAAGCGATGACAGGAATTTATGTTTCTGTTTGTATTTCACGGTCGTTAACAGCCGGACACCGAGCTGAGCTGTCAGAAAACAGCGTGCCTCTCACAGGTGTTTGGACGACTGTGTGCACCGCCTCACGCCCGGTCACCTGGGCGCCCAGCGTCTTGCTCAGTGACAGCAAATGGTCTCATTTCTCTAGAGCGTGTGGCTGAATTCTGGTCAAGAGCAGACCCCTCCCCAAACTGTTTTCTGTCTGGAGTTGTCATGATTTCTTGGGCTCATTTAGAGTCGGTGAAAGCTCTCCAAGTGGGAACTAGCCAGAGTTAGTGCAGCTGAGACCTGCTTCTTCTCCACGAGAGGAGAGAATCGGTGGAAGGCCTCTTCACCGGCCCCTGGGTCTTCCAGCTGGGGCCCTCTGAGGTCACCCGAATGGCTTGTGCCCTCCACGCTCATTCGGGGAAGGTCCCTGCCACTGTGGACTCTGGGCTGAGGATGGATCTGGGGCTAAGGCTGGATGCAGCCCGTGCCTCTGGGGATGATCTCGGAGTTCTCAGCTCACGATGACCGTCTTGACTCGGCACATGATTTATTTTATTGGCCACGAGTGGAAATAAGCTGCCAGCGTGGTGGTCCCCCGAGAGGGACCCCCCCGACACTGTGATGGTAGCGTGTCAGGGCCCTGCCGCTGAGGGTCCGGCCCCTGGGAAATGTGGAAAACGACTTTGCCCTTGATTTGGAGAGTCCCTGAGAGTCGCATCACACGTGTCTCGTTCTCTGCGTCAGCAGCATCAGTATGAGGAATGGGTGGAGAATCTGCATTTACATGCTGTCCTTCTGCTCACTGAGTTTTTGAAAAGAGGCAGGAATCACAGTTCTTCCTCCACCCGGGCTCTGGACAGACCTGCCGTTTCTCATTCTCCTTCTGGAAGAGTCCGAGCACGCCGTCAGCTTCCAAGCGGGTGTAGGGAGCCGGAGTTAGCCGGCCTGGGTCCAAAGTTTATTCGCTATCGCTGTCACGACTCGCTGAGACCATGCCCTCCGGCCCTCAGGTCTGCCCGCTCGGTGGCACGTGGCTTCCTCCGGGGCCTGTCGTTAACCCCCGTGCAGGGGTTGGGGGCTTCAGGGCCCACAGGACATCAGCACAGACCCGCTGCTTCCAGCTCTGTGTGGGCATTGTCTGGGGTCTCTGGTGAAGGGCGCTCTGGCAACGCACAGAAAAACAAAAGCCCACACGAAGCTGCTGGTTTCACGAAGCGGTAGCACCGATGCCGGCCCCGTCCGGCCACGGTTCCGCTCACTTGCGAGCCCTGTGCCCATAAACGCCTCTCGAACCCCGGGCAGCCTCCTCCTCCACCTCTGCGCCCCGGGGAGCTGTGCATGTGAATGGTTAGTGTGAAGCATCATCAGTGGGCCGTCTGCCCATGTGCAGCCTGCAGGCCGCGCCCGGTGCTTCCCGGCCTCCTTTCTGAGTGGGTCAGCTGCTCTTCGCTGGCCGTGAGGAGTAAGTAGGTGGACACAGGAGCGGGCTCGTGGGCGGATGCTGTGTTGGAGCCTGGGCCTGTGCCAGGTGCCGGTGACAGGTTGTCCCCCGCCGTGCGGAGGATGCACGCCTTCCTCATCTTCCTCGTTTTCTCTAACAAGAGCGTGTTTACATTCGCTGATAAGGCAAAGGGATTGACTTACTAGGAAGACACGCATCCTTGGCTGAGCCGTTTAGGGTTCTGATCGGTTCTGGACGTGCGTGGGATCTGAGCCCCGGAGAAGCCAGTTAAGTAAGTGCTTGTTCGCGCTGGAACCGCTGAGCGCGGTGGCCCGGCCACCTCTGGCCCCTGCTGGGAGGGCCAAACCCCGGGGCCGGGGCAGCAGCTCTCAGCGGCGTCGGTGGGAGTAAGTGCAGAGGCAGGAAGTTTTCGCTGCCACAGAAGCCGGAGCTCGGACGGCCTGCTGCCTGCCTCCCACCTGTCGGGCGTGCAGGAAAGAGCATGAAAACTCAGGATTCTGTTAGGAGAGAAATGGCCAGAATCGCCTAGCGGCGTTCATCTTCTGTGGTACCCGAGACCCTTTGTCTCGTGAAGAGGAATTTTGTGCCCCACCACCTTGCCACCTCGGAGAGGGGAGGGTGAATGAAAAACGTGAAAGGTTGCACCGAGGTCCCTTCTAGTAAGCGACTAAGAGCCTGTTTTCTATCGAAACAGAAACGCAGGCGCTGAAAGAGGCAAGTCCTGTGTCACCTGGCCGGGGGCCGGGGCGGGGACGCACCTGTGCTGACCGGGACGGGCAGACGTGCAGCTCACGGTTGGAGGCTCACTGCCCCTGCTGGGAGCCAGCTGCCTGGGTGGCGGGGAGAGAAGGGCTGACCGGCACGTCCTGGGCTCTGGGGCTGCAGTGCCGCTGGGGACACGCTCTTGAGGGAGAACCTTCTGGAACCTTCCATGGGCCCCCGGCGTGGAGAAGGCATAGCTCTCCTGCTGGAGATAAAGCAGCAGGTGAGCGGACAGGGTGCCTGGGAGGCCTTTCACTGAGCAGCAGGCTGCCCACCGTGGAGCGGCCCAGCGTCAGGCTGGCGTGGGCATCTCTGTGCACCGGTGACCTGGTTCCCGACTCCGTGTCCCCATGCGGATTCCTCAGCACCTCCTGCTTCCCGAGTGCGTCCCAGTCGCTGGATAACCTCGACGGCGGCAGAAAAAAGGCTCTCTACTCTACGAAAGCAGCTCGTACCGTCCCAGCCTCCACGAAGCTTCATTTTCTCATAGCAGCCTCGAGTTTTAAGCTCAGTGTGTCTGAAATACTCACATCTCTTCCACCTTGGAAAGACAGCAGGTGGAACTCGGTGCCCGTGAAGCTTACCTGTGTCTTTCATTAAAAGATTAGAAATTCTAAGGTTTCCAGAGGCGGAGACCCAGTTTTCCTGAAATACTTGATCTGCGAGTACTGAGTATTCCATCCGAAGGGAGGCAGTTAAGTGGGGGAGTTATGAAGCTGAACCACGACTCGGACAAGTCGTGCGGGTTAACTTCTCTGACGTTTAACAACCGGAGGGGCCCCTCTCCCAGCCCCATCCGGGGGACACACGTGCTCTGACCCGTCCTTCTCCGCACGCACCGGCCTCCCAGCGTGTCTGCACCGCGCGGCCGCGTCACCGTGTCTGTGTCTGCGGACTAGACGTAACTCCTGTGGGGAAACAGTTAGGAGACATTTGTCCATAATCCTTCTCGCCGTTTCGCTTCACAGCAGTTAGGAGACCTCTGGTGTGGACATCTTGTCACTTCAGTAGCTATTTCCACAGTGATGTTTATTTTTAAAACGGCCGGTATCACTTTTCCGGCTTCCACGGAAAGCACTCCTGCCTGCCGTCTCATCCGGTCCTTTCCTGGAGCACAGGCCATGCCGTTCCACGCGGCAGCCGCGCGCCACCCGTCCTCGCTCACCGTGAGTGTGAATGTGTGTGTTCAGGTTGTGGAAACTGGTTTTCCCGAGTGTGCCGAGACGCGCGCGTCAGACACCAGCCTTCGTTGCGGCGTCCGCCCGCGTTTCAAGTCAGACCGCGACGTTGCGGACACGTCCGCTCGCTGTGGCTCCTGTCACGGTCTTTCCCCACGTTTCTCAGACTCCGTTCTGCATAGGAAATGAAGTTTCGCCCTGGTCGCATCTGATCTTAGACACAGCCCTGCGGCCAAAGCGTCTTTCCAGGACGTTCACAGCCTCCATGCGACCCTGCGTGGCCGCCTGGGGTGGTTGGTCCTCGTGGACGGTCGCTCCATCCTGCAGACTTGGCGACTTCCGGCCGCGAGGGACGCTTGTCCGGCTCCAGCGGCATTTGAAGTCGGTCCCAGCGCCGGGAGCCACACGTGCCCTGTGGCCCAGCAGTCGTGTTTTGCCCGGTGGCTGGAAAGCAGGCTTCCTGCCCCAGAAGGGCGGCTCCAGGGCCGTCGCGGCCGCTTGGGCGACCAGCATCTCGGGTTCTGTTTGTGGCAGCGTCTCTGGTCAGTGGGACGCAGGGAGCAGACCTGTGCGAGCGGGCGGCAGCTGTGCGCGTGGGGTGATGACCGTGAGCACCTGTGTGGGCAGCAGGGCTCCGCGGCGCCCGGTGAGGCTCAGGACGGCCGCCCGTTGGGACAGGGCTGCCCCGAGTGCGCTACGCGGGTTCCCTGTCCTCCTTCCCCTTTCTCTCTGGCTCCGTCTCTGAACGCCCGCCGCACGCGCCCCTGTCCCGTGGTCTCTCGTCTTCGGGGTCCCTCGTGTCATCTGATTGTGTGGGAAGCGACGCGCTCGTGGCACGTCTTCTCCGCGTGATGACAGGGCACTTTGAACTGTTCCTCGGTGTGAAAACCAGCCGAGTTCACCCTTCCGTCTCCTTCCTTTCTCCCGCAAGCCTGCGGCCTTTGAATCTGTGTCGCCTGGGGGCTCAGCCCCGTGACTTCGGACACTTGTCAGCTTCTTCCTAGCCCGTGATAGTGACCGATGTAGGAACTGTGTGTCGCCGACGATTTCCGCCGCCAGCACAGCGGGCCGACTGTAATGTGTCTCCTTCCTTCTCTTTCTAGGCTGGACCTCCGTGTCCTCCTGCGCTGGTCTGGCTTCCTCGGGGCCGCTGGCAGGGCCTGTCCATCCTGCGCCCTCTGCCCTCTGCCCTCTGCCCTTGCTTCTGTCCTGCCGGGGCGCTGCGGGGTTCTCTCCGGCGCTCCCTGAGCCCCGCTGGTTGTCCCGTGCTGGGTGGCCCTGTGTCCACTCCCTGGCCCTGCCCTCGACAGCTTTGGGCTTCCTCGTGGCTGCCTCTGATCCCCGTGAGGCCGGGGCGCCCCCTGGCCCTCCACTGGCTTTGATCGTTCAGGCTTCCATGCTTTGGCTGTGGCTCCGCAGCCCTGCTGTCCAGCCCCGAGCTCTCCGCTGGACACGCGTGGTAGTGGCCATGGCAGATGCGCGGGTCTCAGCCCCTGAGACGCCAGGCCTCTGGCACAGACCTCAGGATTCTCAGAGAGCGGTGACCTCCGCAGGGACGTGCAGGTAAGAGCTCGAGAGCCCCTGCGTGGCGGGGAGGCCCGGGATGCCGCAGCCTGCAGCCACGGGGCTGGAGCCCGACGGGTCGCCGGTGGGGCGGGCCAGCGAGGATGGGGCGCAGTCGGGTCTTGGGAGGGGAGCTGGTGGCTGCAGTTAGGGTCCGTGGGGCGCCCTGCTCCCTGCCGCGTGGCCCGAGTGGGCCCGGGACAGGTTCTCACAGACGCGCTGCTTGTCCTCGGCTGGAGTCTGACGCTCTGTCTCCAGTTCACTCTGCCTCATGTGTCTCAGAAGAGAAGCCTCATCGAGAACGAGCAGGTCCAGATGAAGTCAAGTGCTTGCTTTGCCAGATACGGGCATCGTGTCCACACCTGTGAAAGTGGAGGCGGTCACAGCGAACGCTCCCCGGCAGCCGGCGTGGAGCGGGTGCCCTGCCTTTGTCCGACGCTGCTGAGCCTCCAGGGTGGCGCGCTTGTCCCCTGGGCGCCTTTTCTTACGGGCACGACCCCCGAGCTCGCACTGGCTTTGTGGGGAGATCAGTTCCTCTGGGGGCAGATGGCTCCATGAAGGCCCTGCGGTGCGTGACTGTGTGTGCGTGTGTGTGTGCGTGCGTGACTGTGTGTGTGCATGACTGTGTGTGTGTGCGCGCACGTGCGGGGCACGAGAGGCCAGTCTCATCGAACAGAAGACGACAAAGCGCTCTCGTGGGCATCGCAGCCCCAGCCGTCACCGGATGGCCTGCAGCCCGTACGTGGGCTCGTCCGAGCCGACCCCTCCCTCCTCCTCCACGTCCTGCCCTCTCCCCTCGCTTGGCTTCTGACGTCCCTGGTTCCGCGGCATTGGGATCGAGGCTGTTAGTGCGCATGAAACTCCGTTCAGGACCCAAGTGTAATGAAGTTTCAAAAATGCGAAAGGAATGAGTAACCGCAAGAAATGAAAAATGAAAAAATGAAAAAATGGAAAAGGAAAAATAAGATCGATTATTTAGAACGCTTATTTTTAAACTCAAAGGTGTTCAGCAAAATGTTTCATCTACGTTTGGAAAAATATCCACGACTTATTCCCTCTAGAACTCAAGGTACCAGTAAACGGAACGTTTTGAAGTCTTTATAGTGCTTTCAGCTGAGTAACTGACTGCAAATGTAAGAACAGATAAGGGTAACTTGAACGCTCTGGTCTTCAGAAGTGGGATGAGCTTACCCCTTTTTAAAAAGGTGTGGCCTGCCGGAAGCCAGGAATTTGCACCGTCCTCAAGTCGGCCTTGTATTAACTTAGATTAAGGCCTTGAAATGACGGGCATTTGCAAAATGCTTCAGAAATATTCTAACGAAGCACAGGAAGTAGTTGTATTAAACTGAACGTACTGTGAACAAAGGAGCATCACATAAATGGCAAAATACAGCAACGTTTAGAGCTGAGTGATGTCTTTTCAGGACATAACCGAAAAGCGTGGGGCCACCACATCGGCGTTCTGGCATCGTAGCGTCTCACGCGTAGAGCACCTAGCGGCTGAGAAACAGCAGGAGACTTTCACATGCTCTCCAGCCCTGCGCCCAGAAGCACGGCCACAATCAAGTCGCGTGTCCGAACGCAGCGCCCGCCCGCCCGTCGTTGGCTGGTCCCGGGGCTCCTCCAGCGTCCGAGGGACAATGTGGACAGTGCCCGTGGGGCCGTGGCCGGACGCCGGGTCCCGCAGACGTCATCCTCCCACCAAGCGTGCGTCTGGCAGCTGCGCGCCACGAGGCGCCTCTGCCCTGTCGCCGCGTTGAGGGCTGTGGGGTTTCTGTGTTCGTTTTCGCTGTGTTTAATGGGGCTGTTTTACACTGTGATTTTGAAAACTCCCATGAAAGACTCGCGACAGTGTCTTGCTGAGCAGGAAGAACAGGGAGCTGAGTGCCGCGGGCTTCAGTGCGTCGTCTGGTGCATTTGGCAATTTTCTGAAAACTTAAGTCCTTGACCTTGAAGAAGAGAGGACCCATGTGCCTGTTAACAGGCACCCACTTTTAATGGACTCCCCCTCTTTCCAAAATCGAAAAGTGCTGCAGCTTGTGGGATCTGTTTCGTCGTGCTGTCACGCAAGAGGCCAGCATTCACCGTCCCTGCGTTAAAGTCGTGCTGTGTGGTGAGGTTATCTGACACGCTTAGCAACGACATGCATTCTGGTTGAATTTTCCCCTCAAACTCCAGGCCCCCTCGCTTTCCTGCCCGCTTGCCATCATTTACTAGGACGCTTCCCAGACCCTGCTCCTCCGTTTCTGAGGGTTTATCGAGGGGATCCAGCCTCTGAGTGACGCCTGAGCGCGTCTGAGGCAGGTGGCCTCGGAGAAATAGGTGTGAAATGAAGCGCCTGAGTCCTGCCCGCCCGACACTCAGCCGGGGAGGCCTTGATGGTCATCTCCTGTGGTGTGAGCAGAACATCCCCGTCGGCACGTCCGCGTGGGGAGATGGTGGCGCTCATCCCACGTGGTCCCAGAGCTGGAAGGGGGTCTGAGGACGAGCCCGGATGCCAGTCGTACTTGAGGCGAACTCTGCGCTCCGTGCTGGAGTGTTCCTCGTCCTCGGTCATTTTGTCCCGGGGAGGTGCGAGCCGGCTGGGCTGGGAGTACGGGCACGAAGGCCACCTTCTCGGCGACTTACACTGGTCCCCTCCTCTGCCCCTCAGGGACGGTCCTGGGTCCTCACACGGGTGCCTCACCTGCACCCAGGGAAGCTGAGCCTCCTGATCAGATGTCACCAGTGGAGCCCAGGGGTGGCTGCTTAGTCCACCTCTCGGGCCTGCTTAAGGGACCCTGGGCCGGCTCTCAGGTTGGCCCCCGACCCTCCAGGGTGCTCCCGGCCTCCCCACTGGGTCTGGCTCCTTCATCGCTGCTTCCCGTCCTCCCTCGGCCAGAGTCCCTCTGCTCCACGATGAGTGTTGTCTCCTGGGCACTGTTCTTGTGATGATTTCTCTTCGTTAGAGAGACAGTGCCTGCCAGGCCCTTAGCGGGAGGCCGGCGTGTGAAGTGGAGACGCATTGTCACTGTTACTGGGTCGTTTTCTCCAGGTCTCCCCACGAGAACGAGGTTGACGCAGAATTCAGACCGTCCTGTCCGTCAGGAAAACGAAAGGACAAAGGACACACTCACCTCCCTTGGCAGCGTAGCCAACTCAGGCTCGTTCTGCACGAAGACGGCTGGTCCGCCCTCCCCACGCCTGGGGTGACCGCTGGGCGCGGTGCCCTGGACGCGGCGGGAGAAGGGCAGAGTTGTCATGTAGGGAGAGCTCAGAGGTCAGGCTTCGTGGGCTGGCGGGAGAGGCGGCCGCGAGCCCTCTGGTTCTCAGTGCAGTTGACGGTGGTATTTTCTGGTGTTGCGCTGTGACTGGGACAAGGTGCGAAGCGCTCCTTGAATAATGACATCTGTCGAGACTCTGTAAGGTGGTCAGGATGCCCGTCTCTCTTTGGAACGAGTTGTCCACACCGGGAGAGGCACGTTCATGACAGCCAGGAACTGAGGACTGTCGGAGGTGGGCGGCCTCTTGGCGCTTGGGGATCTTCATTCTCCCACATCCATAGGCTTTCCTGGGTGGACGGAGCCTTTTACTGAACTCAGGGCAGCCTGTGGAGGAAGGGGCGGCCGGGTGTCAGAGATCAGAACAGGTGCCGGGAGGCCAAGCCGTGGCCCTCGGCCGTGGGAGAGGCCTGCTTGGCCGGCACAGTGGCCGTGGTCCCCCTGGGGGATTGTCATTCTCGGGTGGGCATTTTGCTTTTTTCAAAGCTGCACTCACACCAGCAGCTGGGCTCCAGCCCTGAAGGAAACCAGAGGCCGGACAGAGGTGTCAGGGCCGCGAGGGCAAGACCTGCTGCCTGCTGGCTGCGGGGCTGCTCTTTTGTTGGAATCTCCTCTTTGAGGTCGGGGTGTTTGTTTGACTTATTTGCACTGCCCAGCACAGGGCCTGGGAAATGGTTGGTGCTTCCGGCACATTTGATTGTTAAATACAAGGATGTGGGTTCCAGAAGTGGGCCCATTTCCTTTAAGGACCTCGTTGCCACCAAGGGGTGGGAAAAAAGTCAGCAGTCAGGGAAGCCGGGTGCCCGGGTGCCCTGGGCAGAGGGAGGCCCAGCCCGGGTGTGGGCCCGGGACGGGGCCGGTAATCTTCGTGCGAGGGCTGGGGGGACTGACACTGCTGTCACCTGCTTAGTGATGCAGAAGTAAGTCCCCCAAGTTGTTTAGCAGGAGCCTTAAGCAGGGGCCGCATTTAAAGACTCACATGCTGCTGGAATCTACTTCTTGTTTGTACAGTTAACATGTTATTTCTAGCATTAAACTCTCAACTTTGATGCCAGAGACTTAAGGGGAAACGCGTCTGCAAATACACCGTCGCGGTGCCTCCCTTCAGTAAAGAAGCCATCAGAATAGGGCTGTGGCGCGTCCTGGCCACCTTGCTGCGGCGATGGAGGGAGTGAGGGTCGCTTCGGGAGTGCAGATCGCTAGCGCCTTTGTGTTCGTTTCTTTAATTATGAATTTGCTGATATTCTGATGTGTATTCCCCAAGTGAGAGTAGCTTTCAGCCAAGGTCTGTGCTAAAGATGCAGACCGTACTAGAAGAGACTGCGGAGGCTTAGGCCGAGCCCCGGCTGGCACTGAGGTGGCCGTAAGGTGTTCTGGGAACAGGTGTTCTTACTGCTGGGCAGGTAGATTCAGGCCCCACCTCTTAGCAACGTGTCTGCAAGCGCGGCCTGCGTGCTGACGCCGAGGAAGGTGGTGCTACATCAGACCCCTGGTTTCCATGACCAGTGGTGTCTCCTGAATATGCAGGTGACCACGTGTTATGGCTGAGCTTCTCCCACCCGCGGGTAGTGTGGAACCTTCCAGAGTGCCTGGGAGCAGCTCAGAGCATCGCTAAGTTCATGAGCTGCTTAAAAATTTGTTTTGAAAGCATGCATTACTCTGACGAGAAACAAAAAATTGCGTCCAAACATGGGACAATCTTCACTCGCACACGGACCTTCTTTGTAGAAGGCGGGACCCCTGGTGCTGCGATTTTCAGGTGGCCTGCACACTCGGCCTCCTGCCGTCCTCTCGCCCCGCTCCCGCGGGCCTCTGCGGGCGCAGCAGGAGATGGACAGACACACGTATGCACACGCACACACGCGCACACACGCATCGACTTTTATTGTCAAGCATTTGCAGTCGAACAGAAATTGCCTGCTGTCAGCTGTCATTTGTCATTTGTCAGTCCTCCTTTGTTCTTAGGATACCCTGCACTGGTCTGCAGGGTGGTCACCCTCGCGTGCTGTTTGAGTGTGGACACACTTCCCTGGCAGTGGCGCTGCTGCGTCTCTCTAACGCCCGCCCCGTGAGTTTTCACTGGGCCGTGAGCTGGAGGTAGGACCGCGGGACCCTGCACCAGGAACGTGGGTCCCCTCCACACGAGGTCCTCTGGCCGCCTGAGCAGAGTTGTCATCAGAAATAAGTGTCAAAGCTAAAAGAGAAAATGTTACAAATAGAGCCAGTGGTGGTTGGTAATGGTCACTGCTCTGAAGATCCTGTTTGTCAGCTGGCCTTTGATGAATCAATGTTAAAAAGAATCTTGCAATGAGAAACAAAGTAGCCACAGGGACCGAGCCAGGTGCACACTAAGCGCGCTGTGTTTAAAGAGATCCGCAGCGGTATAGTCAGGCCACGTCTGGCTGCACGCATGTCAGCGTGTGTGCGCACATTTATAAAATGTGTGTGTGTGTGTACGTGCGTGTGTGATCCCTGCGGCATCATCCACACACTTCTAGCTCGGGCCCGCCATTCCTGAGTCCGCTGCTAGTCTGCGTGAGAGCTCGGAGCGTGGAGTAGAAGCCGTGAACGCAGACCCCAGCCCACACTCGCTCCGGGCTGTGCGTCCCTGGTTCGGGGACCGGACCGCCTGAGCATCGCTCAGGTTCCACATCATTGTCGGCGGAGTCGGGACAGCAGGGCCGCTTTGAGGATTTGTGTGTTAATAAACCCAGCCCGTTTCGAGCATGCCTGGCACACACCGGGTGTCGAAAGCTGTTACTATCTTTTTCTCTTGTTTTTGCCTTGTTTTTACAGGAATGTTTCCTTTCACTTTTACAAGGCATGCCTGATGGGAACACTTGGGCTTAGAGAAAAAGAACAGAGTGTCCCCCAGCTAGTGGTCACAAGCCAGATCCGTGTGCTGGGAAGGGCTGAAAACGCAGCGCTTGGGTGACGAGGGCAGGAGCTGACCTGAGAGCAGCAGGGCCAGCAGCCAGGTCCTCAGGCCGTGGGGCCTGGGCTCGCGCCCCGTCAGGGGATTCGGAAGAAGCTTTTCAGCTTTATCCACAGGGTTCTGCATTTCAGTGTCTGCTAGTCAGAAATCCTTATCTGTCTAAACCATTGTTTCCTTGTTTTGTAAAGATAGTCATACCTTTCCCATGAGTAGACTGGATCATTGTTTTAACAACTTACCCTCTTTTTCTTCTTTTCTTCCTGATTTTCTCCATATCTCATCATTTTCCTGAGAAGCATTTGCTTCACAGGAATTGAGGCAAGATTTGCTGTTTCACTGAATAACCTGTGACCATCTGCCCGGTGAGAGACGGGCTCACCACCGCGTGTCCTGGGATAAGCCTGCTTCCCGGCTTTTCTCTCAGGCCTTGCATTCCTGATTTGAAGAGCAGAGGGCGGCTCTGCCCCTGTGTTTTAGCTACTTGCCAGGGCGGTTTGAAGCCGTCCTCACCCCCTGCGTCTCTTAGTGTGGCCTCCCAGAGAAGGACAGCATCCCAGCTAGAAACTGACCCAAGGAAGGTTCCAGACCCTCCCAGCGATGGGGCAGCTGTGTTCTCGGCCCCACACCCGATCCTGAAAGAAAATTACTTTAAGGAAAGAAATCATCTGTCTTGTCTTTTTTAAGTCCAGGACTGCAGGTTGAGCTGAGGCTTCTGCACATAATTATGGTTTTGGAACTGTGTTGATAAATTGTTAAAATACTAGTCGTGGACTAATGGAGCCCCCAGCGGTGCTATATTAAGATTGCTGCGTAGACATGGGCTCCTTTAAAAGGACATCTCGCCCTGGAGGAAAGTTTCCGTTTAGGTCGGTGTAGAGGAAAAGTCATTTTTAAATGTCTTCACTGGATTGAAAGTTAGCAGATTGGAACAGTTAAGTCTTGTAAAAATAGGAATTGGATTGACATGCTCTTTTAAAGACAACCTGACTGAAAGTTCGCCCTTTATTCATTCGAAGGGATAGATTTCCTCGTCAGGTATTTCAGATTTCAAGTTTCTTGTGTCGTCAAGCAGACCCTCTTCTTCTGTGATTCGAGTGTAGCGACTCGTAAGGAATCAGGACAGTTCTCTGGAGGCTTCTTAATGTTTTTTTTTTGCTTTTCGGGGGGTGATCAGGAGGACGAAGAAGGACGGAAGGCCCACGAAAGGGCTCCGCTCCCTCTGCGGGCTGGGCTGCTGGAAGCCTGGTGGCCTCTCTGGACCGAATGGCATCCGGCAGACAAGTGCTCGGCCTGCCCCCTTGCAGGAGTCCCGACCCCGTTCCCGATAATGCGCCTTAAACAGTAGGAGGGATGTCAGAGGAAAGAGGGTCCAGACTCGTCGCTTCCTTCGAGACAAGTCCTGGTGGTAAACGTCATCGTTGTATTTAGAATACATTCCAGAACTTCATGGCCCACGCACATGGTGGGTGGCCAGCGGCAGCTCAGTGTCCGTCCTGCTACTGGTTTGGGAAACAGCACCTCTTTAAAAGGGCTCCGAAGACTTTGTGCAGAGGGACGGGTGAACCCCTCGCTTTCTCCTGTTACCGGCAGTTGTTAGAGAAGGCGCAGAACTTGGCAGGTGCGGGAGCCCTGAACATAGGTCGGGTCACCCTGCACTTGTTGAGCTCTGGGGACCGTGCAGTCCCCACATCCCAAACAAGTGGCCAGTCCATAGTCGGCTACGGATAAATGCGGGCCCCGGGCTTCACCCCACAACAAAGAAAGAGAAGTGGGTTTGGAGAATTGCCACGCAGAGAAAGAGGCAGTGCGTTTTGTTCGGCTGGGATGGGATCGCCACGAAGGAACAGCACACACGCTGCTCTGAAAGATGTCACCCGGAGTGGCCCGGTGTCTCGGCGGCAGAAGGAATGTGTGTTGTCATTGTGGGCTTTAAGCTGGACGGTGCCGGCGGAGCAGGCTCCGTGCAGTTAGAGATGTGAGCAGCCTCGAGGTGTCATAATGCACCTCACAGCAGCCTGGGAAGAGAAAGGGGGCTGCAGACAGACATCACCGTGGGTTGGGAGGAGGAAAGAGCAGCTGGGGACCAGGGGCCAGCTGCCGGGGGCCTGTGTCCGGGGCTCGCTGCCCAGGAATGGTTCCTTGTGCTGAGCAGCCTTATGTAAACACCTTGGGAAGACTTGCAAGAGTCAGATTAGCCCTTCAGGGGTTACTCTGTAACTCTGTCTAGCTGTTGCATTTATTTATCTTGGGCCAATTTATAGAGCTGCTTTTGGACGGTGTTACCTTCAGCGTCTTGTTTCAGGGTTTTAAAAAGTCCATAAGCCGCCTTTACGAAAAGTGCAAAGTAGCCGCAGCTTTCTCCAGGGGCAGGTTACCTGGAAACCTCTTCGATTCTGATGGACACGGACAGCTGAATGCAAGGCCATGCCCATGGCCTTTGAAGAAAGGGAAAAGAAGAAGCAGAATGGAAGCTCTGACTTCTGTGTGAACTGCTCATCCAAGACCCTGTCTTGGGCTGCATCTGAGTTTCGCCCTAGAAAGGTTTTAATGGTCTAGAAACCCTAAAGGAGATCAACAAGCCAGAGAAGCAAGCCCCTCTCTGACTAGTCTGTTAGTCATCAGAATCCCAGGCAATCATTTACTTCCTGCTCATCGTAACCCATTGCATCATCAAACCACACAGCCCACTCAGAGATATTTCAGGAAAATTGAGGTGGTGCTTTGAGAGGGTTTTTCAGTCTGTAGAAGGGGGCCCAGTCCGTGTTCGTGTGTGTCAGGTTTTAGGGTTCAGTCCCCCATGCAGCTCGCCTAGCTGGGCTGCCTGGAGGCTGCAGCTCGGCTGTGGGGGAGCCTTGTGTTTGCCAAGATCAGGAGCAGTGGGGTTAGAACAGCCTCGTCTCCCTTCTTCCCCAGGAGCAGCAGCAGGAAGCAGAGAGCCGACTGGTTGGGGACAGTTGAATGTATAGAAAAAAGCCACCTGCCTGCAGCTGCTGGGGCTGAGTTCTGACAGAGCGCTGGAGGGAGAACAGACTGCAAGACATGACCTGCAGACAGGTCGCCTCTCTGTGATGGCAGGTGGGCAGGCCACAGTGATGTGCCGGCAAGTTCATAGCCGAGGAACAACGTGAGCTCCGATGAGCGAGGAAGGCGGCAGAGAACTTTCTGGAAGGAAGTAGAGAAGGGGGCCCGAGGCCACGGGGAGGATAAGAAATGAGAGAGGCACTGACTGGCTGTTTGCAGGACACGCGTAACCACAGAGAAAGTGGTGGACGAGAACTTGAGAGGAGGTCGGACCCCCAAGCAGAGCAGATGCCCGGAAGATGAGTCAGTGATGAGCTGGCAGGAAGGGCTGTGAGGGCTGGACAAGTTGAGACAAGGCTTCCAAGAAAGTCAGTGAGAGACAAGGAGCAAAGCAGGTTCAGCCGGAGCAGTAGGGCTGGGGGAGCCCCGGGGGCAGGGGCAAGAGCTAGAGGGGAGGTCGCTCCAGACACCCCTCCTCTGTCCCTGCTTCCCTGCACCTGGCCCCGGAGGCCTGCTGCTCTCCCTCCTTTCTGTGCGTTTTTATTCCTTCAGTTGACTCCCTGCCTCGGGGTCCCATCTCGACTGAATTCTCTGAGGGCGGGAGCTTGGTCTGCCTGCTCTGACTTTGCTGGTTGTCCCTCTTCATGGTCCCATAATGAATTCGTCGCCCCCAAGGCTCAGCTGTTGGGGGTGGCGGGCCGCCTGGGTGAACCCTGCAGGCGGTTGCTAAAACACAGCCTCAGTTCCCAGCCGAGGGGGCAGGGTCTCCTATCAGACTCCCCTCGTCCCCCAGAAAACTGACAGCATAGATGGCTTAGAGCTGAGAAGCCAAATACAGGTTGTAACCGGAGATCATTCTGGAAAGTGGAAGCATTTGCCTGAAGAAGAAAATAATCATGAAAAAGCAAAGCCTTACAAGGCTAATGGTTGCTAAATGCTGAGGTTTGTACCACTGTTTCTCTCAACCTAATAGAGGCGGCTCTGTCCTCGGCGTTGGCGTGACCCCTGGGCTGCACACATTCCTTTTCCGGCTTCTTGGCAAAAATGATTCCAAGGAGAAGTGAGAAATCAGAGGCGACCCTTGAAGCTTGTTCAGAAAGCAGGTTAGGAAATGTCTCTCTGTTATGGTTTCCTGCTTGGATTCGTTGCTCCTAGAACTTGAAAGCTCAGTGAAGTCTTGAAAGTGTAATTCACGTGTGGGGCGCGGACCTCGATATCGCACGTCACGGCGGACCCCGGACGTTCTCCTGGTGGGACCCAGGAAGGCCTGCAGCCTCACTGGCGTTTCACACGGGCCGGCGCTCGGCCTCGCCCACCGCCTGGGCCCGTCCAGCCCTGCTCGGTGGACGCTGCGCCGCAGGCCCCTGCTTTTGCGCACGGCTGTCCCTGGGGAAGGCTCGGCCAGCGTTCCGTCCGGTCACTAGACCTTCCCGCTTGCTTTCGTCGACCATCGTCCTTGTCCTTCTTGGCTCTGTGTGGGGGTGCTGGACATGTCCCCCGCACCCATCCTGCACCCATCCTGCACCCCACTGTCCGGGAGGCTGCAGCGACCGTGCCCCCACCCCTTGTCCAGTAGCCCGTCCTGCAACGCGCTCTGACAGCCGTGCTGTGTGTGAGGGACACGAGACGGGCCGCCGTCTCGGCTTCCACGTTAAGCTGGATTCTGCCCTTATCTCCGAGAAGGGGCGTGGACACACACAGTCTGCGTTTGCATTGTGTTATTAAACACGCTGCTTTAAAGCTGGTCTGTGAAGAACAGTTTGCGACAATAGAGGCATGCCCTCAACACCAGCTCCATTTTTCATTGACACTCAGAGCACTTAAACCACTTCTAATAGACTCTTACCTTCGAGTTGAGGGTGTTGGTGAAACCATCAGGGAGAGCCCGGCAGCTGATGGGGCAGTCGTTTCAATACATGACCCCTCTTGCCGGTGTTGCGCTATTTGAGGCTTCGATGAAAAACAGGTTAAATTCTCATTTTTCAGTGGTTGCGATGCAGAGAAGTGCGTGCTTTGCTGTTAAGGTGGATTATTGAGTTTGGTGC
This sequence comes from Solenodon paradoxus, assembly GCA_004363575.1. Classification (NCBI taxonomy): domain Eukaryota; kingdom Metazoa; phylum Chordata; class Mammalia; order Eulipotyphla; family Solenodontidae; genus Solenodon; species Solenodon paradoxus. The sequence continues at coordinate 22,497 of RJWH01004912.1, read as the reverse complement.
GTCCCGGTGGAGGAGCAGTTAGGTCCACCACCTGTGGCCGAGCGCAGTCCAGACACACCCCAGGGACCCAGGTTCGCGCCCCAGCTGCTCGGGGGGGAACCACCAAGATGAATGACAAACAAAACAAGCAAGCGCTTCCTCTTCCTCCTCTGTCTTCCTGCTGCCTGATCACCTTCATTCCTGCCTTCCATTTCCTTTAAAATATCTGTCTTTAAATTTTTATGTCTGTCTATCACCTGTCTACCTATCTACCTGTCATCTGTGTATCATCTCGCTCTAGCTGGGTTCGAGGCACCTGTACATGAACGAAGGATTGTCGTCCTCAGGCTCACCCTGTATGCAGGTCCCTTCATTGTTTAGCGGTAAAAAAAGTTTCTTAAATTGGAGTTTTATTTGTTGATTACTTCGCTCTAATTTTTTTTTTTGACCGTAATCTAATATGTCTGCCCTCAGCCCTGTGTTTACAGAGTGAAACAAAGCATGTGTGTATGTACCATGTAAGAGAAGTTAGTAACCATCGGACCGCAGGGCAGAAAACACTGGAGAAGCTCATAAAAACAGAGACGGATGTGCATGTGTGTGCACATGTGTGTGCGTGTGTGTGCGTGTGTGTGTGCGTGTGTGAATTTAGGAAAGCCTGTTCTCACTGGCTGTATTTAAGGAAAAGCCTTGGTTAATCTTAGTAAATTTTGTAAACTACACTGATGATGTGTTTGGAATCAAATAAGGAGTTAAAATATGTGTAAAGTAAGAGTCGATCAGGGAAGAAGCAAATGGTTATTTAAGGAGCTTTAACGTCATATCACAGGTTTATTCACTAATCAGCGTATTGTCTGACTGACTTTATCACGGTCACTTTTTGTTTCCTCACACTTGAACATAGATGCCTTGACGAAGATATTAATTATACGTGTCAAATCTCTGCCTTCTTAAGAATTGTATAACCTTGGTTTATTAAAAAAAAAAAAGATATAATTAAAGAGGAGAAAATAGAGCTGAATATTACCTTTTGGAATTTAAGTTACTCCTTAGAATCAAGGCTATAAAGGGGACAAAAGGTAAAATAATACCTTTCACTCTGAGACACCCAATTTCGGGCAGCTGTCCTCTGATCTCGTCTCTCTGTCGCTGTTTGGAAGGAAGAGAATGAATGAGATCCAAGGGATGACATCTTTCCCCACATTTTGTTTTCTTTATACTGAGATAGCATGTTTTTCTTCCTTTTTCATAATGGACTTTGTCAGAAAGCGCTTGGTCAGCTGTCCCTTCCACGGAGCACTGAGTGCCCACCTCCGTCAGTCGGAGCGACAGACGCCGTCGTGTGCTGGTGAAGCAAACGGGGCGTTTGTGGTGCCGGAGAGCCGTGCCCTGAGAGCACGTTCACACAGCTTCGTGTTAAGTTTCCCTTGAAGAAAAAACCGTGGCTTCTGGAAAAGCAGTGTTCAGCATTTAGGAATAGACACATTGCTCCCCTGGAGATTAAACCCTTATCCCCCAAATGGCACGGTTTGACCGCGTGCCCCGTCCATCCTTTGACCGACGTTCCAGTCCCATCTTTGCTCACGTCAGCAGGCCCTGCCGCAGGCTGACCTCCGCACCGGGCCAGGGCAGAGCGCCTGTTTCAAGTCACTGGATTTTCAAAAGGCGTTTGACTGATTGTAGTCAGATTACTGAACCGAACTTCAGAAATTCCCTGTACGTCTTACGTGACTTTTTTTGTTTTAAGGAGTGGTGCAGCAGGGATGAAGCGAGCAGAGGCAGACAGGCAGGCAGAGAGGGGAGGAAGCATTTTTATTTAGCTTTTGTTTAGTTGTTCCTCTTGGTTGTTCCCCGCTCCCAGGACTTGAACCCCCGTCCTTGGGATGTGTGTGGTCGGTGCCAGTCGAATCCTCCCCATTGCGCATGGGACCTGACCCCTTCCCCTCTGGTGACCTCAGTTCTGTGTCAGAGTCCAAGGGTTGGCTTTTGCAGAGTCTGTCCCTTTGCTGTGTTCTTTAGATTCCATGTGAGCGAGGTCACCCCGTTTTGTCCTCCTCCTTCTAGGCTGTCATCAGTGACTTGTCCCGCCTGCTTCTTGGCATTGCCACCTTGACGTTTGAGGAGGGACCCCGGCAGCAGTGGGGCAGCCTCGCCACAAATGTGCTGGCAGCCCAGGGACAGGGGCACTTTGCCGGACTGTCTCTGTCACACCAAGTATGGCTTTTATATCTGACCTCTCTTTGGGAAAACTCTCCAGATGGTACCAGTCGCTACATCCATCTGCAGGCCACTAAGGATGGACACAGGTCACCTTCTGCCCGGAGCTGTGCTCGAGATTTGAAATCTAGGCGTGGCGTGTCTAGGAGCATCGCACCTGTGCTGTGTGTGCGCATGTGCACGTGTGTGTAAAGACACACGTTTCCTGAAGAGGAACCACAAATGCATTGCTGAGCAGCGCATGAATTTCGAATGTCAAATGGATATGAAGCCTGAAGAATACTCTGACCATTTTTGTAATTCCGTCGTCCCTCCTACCGCCTGGTTAATTAACTGAGTGGAGAATGACCGCGTGCCTTCGTTTTGCTCTTCAGGTGCCAGCAAACAGAGACAAAACGGTTGAATGTTGGCTCTTTCTTCCCTGCATCCCTGCAGCACATGGCATGGTCATTACTCTTCCGTTTCAAATCGTAAAGATGTCCGTTTTCAAATTCGAGAACTTGAATTGGGTGAATGCTGTGCCTTTGAATCACTTGTCTTTTCTGATCTAGAGACTTTGCTAAAAATAGGTGTTGAAGGTTAAGTTGATATGTTAAGTAGTTTTTGTGGGTTTTTTTTAAATTTAGCTTCTGAAAATAGCATTAAGAAGACTTTAATTTAACTTTAAAGAGCAGTTTATAGCCTTAAACTTGATATAACACAACTGCAATATTTTAATTATACATTTCTGTTAAACATCATTTCAGAGACTGAAAATTTATGTTATTTCCCCTCCCCCGCCAGAAATTCCAAGATAATTTAAAGGGATCTTTTTCTAAGATAGTCTATTAGCTCGAAAGGGAAAGATCTCTGTATATTTATCTGTTGTCATCTGTCTATGTCTCTGTCCAATTATCCAGGAGGGAGGGAGGAAGGAAGATACATTTTGGGCTCAGGGATGAAAAGGACTCTTTCATTACCATAAACAAGAAGCCTGTGTCCCAACACTCATGAAGAATTGTTGCCACCTGGAGAAAGTCAATTCTCTGACATTCCGGGAACCTTCCTTAACCTACAAAGTTAGGTGGTTGACTCAGGCTATTTCTAAATTCTCTTCCAGCTCTTCGGTGCCACAATTTGGCCACAGCAAAATTAAAATAGAAACAAACAGCTCCGGGGAGCTGAGGGCCCAGCCAGAGGTCCTCGCTGTGAGAATGCTGAGAAATAGCTTCTCGCCCTGGAATTGAGTGACCATCCCAAGTGTCTGCTTCTAGTCTTAAAGACCACGCACCTCCGATTTCAGGACATCATTTTTAGAGAGAGGACACCTGCTTAGTGTCATCTTTGCCCGTTGATTGGATAGCCCTTAATTGCATTCCGTTTCAGGACATTTCCCTCTTGTTTTGTGGTGTAAGCCCCCTGGCTGGACCCTGCAGCCGTCAAGCTCTGTTCCCAGCGCCGGACCAGAACTGTCCTCAGACAGTTCCAGTAGACGTGTCAGGATGCGGGACTTACTGAGTCCCGCTCTCACGCGTCCCTTAGCCTTTAAGCAGTCCGTGTTGGAAGATGAGTGACGCAGCCTTTCTTACTGATCTGATGCTTGGAAGTGTAGATGAGGACAGGGCAAGGCAGGAGGGGAGACACGTGGGCACGAGGAAGGAAGAACTGGTGCCGCCCGGTACGAAGGTGGGGGACCGCTGAACGCCGCTGTCGCTCCTCGCTGTAAACAAGAGGGACTTCAGGATAATTGCTGACCACTCTCAGCTCTTTTTGAGGGTGAATGGAGGCAGATTTTCTATAGATACCGACTCATTTGCCCTTAATGAGCAGTTTAATAGGAGCGCGCAGAATGCTGGACGTTAATCATTCGATGGGGCAGATAGACGCGCATCAGGCAGTCTCCCCGGCTGGGTGAAACGGGGCACGCGGGGCCTGTTTATGGAAAGTAAAGTTTTCATTCTCAAGGGAACATACAAGGGCCTGGTGTGTGTTGGACATTCCCGTTTTTTACAGGTTGCTTTAGGGAGGGGGTGGCTGAGTGCGAAACTCCGTGTTTCTATGTATCGAAGTCTCCAAGTGAGCATTTTCAAACAGAGAAATGGAGCGAGAGAAAGAAGCATAATCTACCATCACCCCGTGCTGAGAGTTTTCAGTGTGAATTTTACTGTTTCTTCCCTCCCTCTTCGGGGAGGGAAGGCTTAAGTATGTTCAAGCAAAGCTTTCATGGGACGGCATTTCTTGTGTTAATGCTTCTTTTACATATAAACTAAAAAAATATGACTTTTTCTTTTGTTAAAAGCATTTAAGCCAAAAGATAGTATGTACTAGAAATACCCCTCTCTAGAAAAAGCCCTGGAAAATCAGGTCTTATTCTACTATTTATAAGTTATCCCTTTTTAAAAGTCCAATGAAATGCTCTTGTTCTTTTGTTGAGCGGAGGGGGAGGATGGAGAAGACCTGTTTTGTTTTAGTTTGGGGCTGGTTTTAGTTGCAGCAGAGACCCGGTGACGTGAAGGCCTGGAGGCCTCGGGTTGGACGGGTCTGCCCGCTTTCTGTCGTCGGGGTCAGCCATCAGCGTCGTCGGCAGCCCTGCGGGTGCTCGTCCCAGCGTCCCAGCGCTCCCGGGGGCCGTAGCGGTGGCCGAAACCCCCAGAGCTGGCAGAGATTCCCTGCGTTTCCTCACACCCGAGACCACTCCAGCCAGGGGGTTGCCAAGTCCAGTGCGGAGTCCACGCAAGGTGGCAGCAGATGGGCAGGCAAGTGAGTCTGATGTGCCCGTGTGGAATAATCTAGGTAAAACTGACCGAACACAACGGAGGGTTCGTGTGAATCTGAAAAGGCACAGCTCACTGGGCAAGGCCAGGAGGCCACCCTCCCTCTCCTGCCCGCGCCCCCGGGCTCTCAGAGGTCAGAGAGGACTGGTGGAGGGGACTGATTATTTTCCCAGGAACACAGGAGAATGGACTTACTTCCTTGTGTCATTTCTTGGAACTTGTCTTTTATGCTTATCATTTATTTATATGACTCGGAAGCTGTCTTTTGGACGTGTGCATCATGAGGAGTTGACTTTTCCGCTCCTGTTGGGAGCAGTTGTAGTTTGCAGTGAATAAAGATGGGCTTGTCCCAGAGGAATTCTTTTTCGCCCTCCACTAAGGCATCCACGCTGAAAGGCTTCTGCTGGCAGCCGGTTCAGAGCGCTTCTCACAATGAAGTGTGGCCAACTGAAGCCGGATGCCTTGAAATCGTAAGGCTCTGTAATGATTAGTGCATGATTAGTGAGATAAACACGCTGATTACTGCTGAACGACACAGGCAAATATTTACAACGTCCTGGGTAATGAATCCACAGCAGAAAATGGTAATTATAATAATAGACACCTCGTACTTAAATTCCCATCGATGCCTCCAACCTTGAAGGGAGGATTTTTTCAGCTGACTTCTCACTTGACAAGGGCAGGGAGAATTTGAGCTGCAGTGTTACCCACATTGATTTCCCTTAGACCCGAGGGATTCCAGGTTTAGACGTCAGCCTTTTACTTCCCGGAGAAATTTCTGCATGCGTTTGTGTCACGATCTCTCTGCCCAGAGCTCACGTCCGCTGCTCCTCCCGGTGGCGTGTCTGCGACGGGACACCCTCCCCACATGGGCTCCGAAATTTACTTTACGCCTTTGTTTAAATTTCATAAATAACTTTTCAAGGATGAATGAAACTACTTAGAATGAACGACGTCCACACGCTCTGCTCAGCGGCTCAGGTGCTCGCGAGCGCCCGCCTCCGGTGTCTTTGTCGCGCGCCGTCTGGAACTTTCTCTCCGCCGTGTCACGCGGTGACAGAGCTCTGCTCCCAGAGTTGCAGTCTCAGGCCAAAGGGTGTTTGAAGTGTGGTCGTTAGGGGTGGCCCCTGCGAGAAGCACAGGGGAGTGCCCTGGCGCCTCGGACTTGCTGACTAACAGCTGCTGGAAGCTTTCCAGCATCGCGCGGCGGTGGAGAGACGGTCATGTTTTAGGGCTCGCGGAGAGGCGCGCCTCAGCCCGAGGGCTCTGGAATAACACTGGGCTGGCAGACAGTGGCTTTCAGGAACGCGGTCGCGCCGAGACGCACACAGAAGCGCACGTCTGTCCCCTTCTCAGCACGTGCTCTGCGGGGCGCGGGCTGCAGCTCTTTGCGGGGCTGTGTTTCTGCGGTGGCCCCGTCTTTGTCTCGCTTCCTCTTCCCTCCTTTCCTGCCTCTCGCTCTCTTTCAACGTGCCATCCCCGGGAGGGGCTGTGGTTGCTCACTCACAGGCCTGCTGTCTGCTCTTCCCTTCCTGAGCCCTCATGCCGGCTCATGCGGCCGCTTCGGGCTGAAAGGCCTCCAGGGCAAGGAGAGCTGTTCTTGACGGTGCCCGCCTCTCTTCAAAGGGCCTTCCTTCTGATGGGGGGCCTTTTTCCTCGTGATGGAATTTTGCACAGATCTGCTGCTGTTTCCTTGGGGCCGACGGGTCCCCATTCTTCTGTGGGCCTTTGAATCTGGCTGATTTGAAACGGCTGGTGTCCCCCTGTGGAACCGGCGGCGGCGGAGACCTCAGCCTGCGGGCAGAAGGACGAGGGTGGTAGCGGGCTGGTAGGGGCAGGGAGCCCGAGTGTCCAAGCCCGCACAGCGCCTCTCCCGGGCCGCTGTGCTGTGTCGTCACCCGTTATGTGGGGGTGACCACAGGGCCTCCGAGACAGGACCACGCAGCCTTCGAGGAGCAAACCGATGGGCCGCATTCAGAACAGGGCGTCGCATACCGTGCGGCCACGCCTGTGAGCGGCCAGTGTGTGCAGACAGGACGCTGGACTCGGCCCCTGTGCTGTGCCACGTCCAGGCACGGGTCACACTCATGACTGGGGATCTTTGAGCATCATGGCATCCGGAGTCGGCCGACCGGCTTCGCAGTGCCCGGCGTCCCTTCTGCGTGGAAACGCTGGTGCCGGTGAAGAGATCAGGTGCTGATGCGCAGAGCTGCCGAGTGCTGGGTGCGAGGACAGGCTCTTAGGAGTTTTCCTCTGTTTCTGCCGTCCAGATGCACAGATCTGATGCTCTTTCCGTTAGGCTGACGGGTCCCCATGCTTCTGTGGACCGTGCTGTGTCTGCCCCTGCTGCGCTGGCCTTCAGAGGGTGGAACCCATCACCTGCTCTGAAACAGGTGCAGGAGGACGCCACTGTGGGGGGCACCGGCCCTCTGGATTTATCAGTGTCTGGCGGTGTAGCTGAGGGCTGATGACTCGCGAATAGCTGGACCGCTGCTGGCCACATGGCCACACTCCTTGTAAGTGTGCCTTTCTGGTCTGATTTTCTTCGGAAGCATTTGATCAGAATGAGCGTCTCTGTGCCACCCAGGTGTCATCAGTGGTGAGTCGCTGTTTGACGGCACCGTCTTTTACTGTAGAAACCACGCTGGTGGGTCCAGCGTCATTTTTCTTGGAGGCCTCACTGTTGAAACCATTTCAGTGTTTCTTTGTAACTATTGTTTTGATTGTACTTTATATTTTTGGCAAGAAGTAGCTTCCTTCCCTGGGACCATTCCAAATTACCCAGAATTATCTTCGTTCAGTTTACTGGAACACGGATTTTTCTAAAAGGCTTTGTAATGATGGCTACGAATGCCTGCTGAAGAGGTGGTGGTGGGGGCGTGGGGGGTTTTTGCTTCTTCTGTATTGGATTTTTTAACATTCATCTTATTTTGGCGTTTGTGTTTGTTTTGTCAAAGAAATAAAAATGGATTGAAGTGCCTTTTCTTGTTCCTTGTGCTTTTGAGGGGCTTCAGGGTTCTTGAGATAAACTGAGGCTGGTGGCATGGGGGTCACCGGAGGGGCTGCCTTCTAAATAGGCTTCACTTCTAGAACACAAGAGAGCTCGAGCCAGAGACTCCTGTTCCCAGTATGAGTGAGTTAAAAATATTCCGCACGGCAAAGACCTCTTCTTAAAGATTTCTGGGTGTGAAGATTTTATACCATTGTTCATTCTCACATCGCAAGTTGTGTAATCCTGAGATCAAGAGCTTTCGTTTCTCTCTTCATCACTCTCTGTGCTCTCTGTGTTGGAGAAGGCGTCTCTCGTTGCACGTTTGAAAGATGCGTCCCAAAGTATAAAAACAGGACACGCCCGTAAAAGCCAACGTGACCAGTTGGAGGGCCTCTTGCCCTTTGCCCTTTGCCTAAAATACAGTGTCTGGCAAGATTGGAGGAAGAAAGAAAGTGGGATGATTTGAGAATTTGACACTCTCCTTATCTTCGAAGTTGCTCAAATTGGACTCTTTCCTTGCATGCGACCTCCAGAGCTTATCTTCAGGTCTGATGGGATGCGAGCCAGATGGGAAGGAGAAGAAGATAAGAGGAAGAGACAGCGAAAGAGCAGGGATGCGGGAGTGTCCAGTCCAGGCTGCTCGTCGGGTACCCAGGGCGAGCCTCTGAGGGGTGCGGAAGAAGTTTTAGAGCTTTTACCCGAATACCGTGAGCTGGAATAAATGTTTCTGGCACTTTGAACACACATGTGAAGCCATTTCATCTATTCACCTACTGTGTTTTACTGTATTTTACATCTCTCCCTGTGTTCGGTTTATTTTGGAATCACGTGTGGTGTTTATGAACTTCCGATGTGTTTGTGTTCCATTACTCATTTCTCTAAGCATTGAGCTACTATTTTCCCTTCTGAACATTGATATGTTTTTGTTTGACATCACAGGGAAAAGATGCTTGGAATTGGCTTGTGAATATTTCGAGTATTCAAAGTTACGATTTTTTTAAATAATAAAAGCAAGTTACTATCCCATCGTATTGGAGAAGCACACAGTAAACACAGCAGGAATAGGGGGTTGATAGGCTAGACTGACTGTTTCAGAAAATAGTCCCCTTTTTAAGACAAATCCAAATGCTAAGCAGCATATACATCTTTTTCCAAAGTCATGTTTTGTAGCAGAGCTTTTCATTTTAACATGTTTCATTCTTACATTCACTTACGTAAAAGAGAGCCCCAAGCTCTGCCTGCCTTCCAAGTGATTTGTCCCAAACCTGGAACCTGGATGAATGGTGGAGACATCTTTGGGGCACAGACTGCAAATCTGGGTGCCTGGAGAGGCAGCAGACACATGGGCCTCCTTGCCAGGGCTGTCTCTGTGCTTTAGGCAGGGGCAGAAAATCCCAGGGCCATTGAATTCCAATCTCTCCTCACTGCAGGAAAATACAAATAAAAACAAACTGTCCATATATGCACAGCATTTTCTTAAGAAAATAATCCTCTTTACCATTTGAATATTTTCAAGTCTCTTACGACACTGAAAAAATAATACAGATTGAGTGGCTGTTTACTGCAATAGGATAGCAGCACAGGGAAATAGAGGGGTGTCACTTAATTCACTTTGGGGGTGATGTCGTCTATTTTATAGTAAGCAAATGCAAGTTTACTTTTTTACATTCATGTTTCTGTTAAAATTGGCCTGAATAGGCAAGTAACTATTTTTTCCCTTCACATCTGTTGGTCGCCGTGTTTGTGTGGACGCTGCACTCCCTCCCTGATGGGGAGGGCGTCACGCAGGTTGGCTCCAGCTCTGTGCTCTGCGAACAGAATGTTTGCCTCCGAGCTGCCCGCCTTCATCTCAAGTGGTCTCCCGAAGAGCTGGAAGAGTCTTGTGCGGCGACGATGAATAGCTGTCTGAGTGACTGATGGCTTTGTTTTCCAGCTGCTCCTGGGCGCTCTGGCCTGGTTTAGGGCAGGGATCATGTGTTTTGAGACGAGGGACCTATGAAGCGCTGCATTTGTCCATCGATGGAGAAAGCACTTCGGTGTAACTAAGTAGTCACAACACACCCTCCGTTACCCCGAGGAAGGTATATTTAGACTTGTTCAGCAGCAGGGGTGGTGATGTTGAATCAAGTCAGCAAATATCAGTGTGAAACAGAACGCCCTGAGCCACTTGGCAGTGGTGGGCAGAGCCAGGATCGCTGACCACTGCGCTGCGGCCCGTCTGAGGCTGTCCTTCAGCTGAGTGGCAGGCACTCAGTGATTTATTAGGGGAACGCGGACAGCGTTCTGTCCTGGGATCATAGTGCAGAATCATAAATGGAAGAGTACATGATGCATCTGTCATGGAATCCTTGGCCCCTGTTGTGATACATTAGGGCTACATGGCTTTTGATTCGTTAAGTTTGTTTTTAAAGGAAAGGAGCAGCAGGAATGAAGGTGGGCAGGCAGGCAGGAGGAAGAAGCATGTATTTATTTTATTTCATGTCTCTTCTTGGTGGTTCCCCGCCCCCGGGTCTTGGAACGTGAGCCCAGGTGCCTGTTTTGTGCATGGCCAGAGGCGGCGGACCCAACCACTACTCCACCAGCGTGTGTCCACATGGCATTTTTAAAAGGGGACAAAAATTGGAGAAAGCAAACATGCTGTTAGTAAGAGGAAGCCCGGGACACACAGAGGCCAGTCCTTTCTGCTCCTGCCTCCTGCTCCAGGTGACTGCAAGCGTGAAAGAGAATGAAGCATTGAAACTAGAGAACAGACAGAAAAAGCGTGTCTCCCGGGCTGCAGGCCCCTCGTCTTTAGTACTTCTCCTGGTCAGCGCGGTGCTGGGGACAGACCCCAGCTGCTCGGGGCCCGGTCCTAGGTCTTGGCTGTTTTTCTGTTTGAAGACGTGGCAGAGTGTAAGGAGGAGTTGAAGGGGTTATTAGATTGAGGCTCTTTCTTATTTTTCTTGCCTTTCAAATTCAGATCCGGTGATGGTGAGGGTTCTCTGCGGCTCCAGGCTCCTTCTGCATTCTCAGCTCTGAAAAGCTGAGTGCCGGGCACGCCATACTTATCGGGCTGCTTCCAGACGGCGGTGTCCCCCATGACATCACTTTCAGGTGTGACGGAGCCGCCCTCCAGGTCCCAGCCAGGCCGGACTCCAGGCGCCTCCAGGACAGGGGTCTCCAGAGGTGACGTCAGCCGTTTGCTTGGAAACGATTCTCGACCACACTTTCTGTAAAATATACTGGCTCAAAGCCTGTCACAGAGAAGAATTGCAGGGGACAATTTCGATGCCTTGGGACGTGCTTTGGGAGGCTTACACGACCCTCTCTGGGGTCAGGAAGGACTGCCCCGCCCCGGGTGGCGTTTGGAATTCCACCTGAAACCAGGGTTTCTTCAGAATTCAGGATTTCAGGGGGGTTCGAAGGCCCTGCTGCTGGGCCAGGGTTCCAGGTGTGCACTGTCCCCGACCGAGCCAGGTCACGCCGAGGGCGCGTGTCTGACTTAGGAGCTGCTTACAGCTCAGGGGAGAGCCAGAGGGCGTTCTGAAAATAGCCCGGCTCTGCAGACCTTGGAGAAACACTAAGTCATGAACACAGAGCACATCGGATCACAGGGGATGAGCTGGTGTCAAGGGCCCATTGTACCGAGACCAACAAAGCTTTGTTATCCGTGTGGATGGCCCGCCCGCGGGGAGCCTGCTCCCAAGTGACCCCTCCGTTGTTTTTGGAGGGGCCCGCTGGGCATTGGCTGGGAGCTGCGTCCAGGGAGGAAGGGCTCTTGGAGAGTCGCGTTAGGGAACATCCAGGGTCCTGCTCTCTTGCTGCTGCCCTGCTGGAAAAATAACAGCTCACAGCAACGACTTTGGAGGGTGCATCCTTCTCTGTGACGGGGCACACGAGTGACCTCGCTGTGTGTGTGTGTGACCTCACAGCGTAGACACGGAGCAGGTCTCCAGCGCCGACGTCAGTCCCCCTGTCCCGGGGGAGGGGTTTGAGAGGGATTATTTATTGCCACTAAAGGAGACTTTGACTTTGCAGCCTCTGATGGGTATTTGGAAAATAAAGTAGCCGAGGCTTTCCTGTTACTTCTCAGAGGACAGTATGTGACTGGTTACACTGTTTCATTTTAAGACAAGTTACACTGGGAGGAGTAGCCACTGCTGGGAGGAAATGCTTCTTGCTGCAGAAGCTGCTGGTCCAATACTTTCTTTTCCCTTCTTTTAAGGAAAGGGGCGGCAGAAACGAACGGGAGCAGGGCAGGCAGGCAGGAAGAGAGATGAGGAAGAAACATTTTATTTATTTTATTTAGTTAATCGTCCTGGTTTTTTCCTCGCCCCAGGAGACGAACTCAGGACTTTGGGATGCCCATGGTCTACACCCGCCCTGTGCCTTTTACCCGCGTGTCAGAGGATATTTTAACACGTTTGCAAAGTCCTTTTCACGTGTATATAAAGTCTTTAGCACCAAAAAATATTATGCCGGGGGGGCCTGGCTATAATGTCCAAAAGTATTCTTAACATGAGATGTATTCAGTTTGGGAGAAAAAAACAGTTTAAGTGGAGTTTTGGGAAAAGCACACTTTGCTGTCAATTTGAGAAGCCTAAACCTTCCTGTCCGCGCTCTGAGCAGCTTATGCCTCAGAGAAAGCAGCAACCGCCAGCCCGCTGCAGCCGGACCCCGTGTCCTGAGAGGCGGCCTGGCGCCGGCCCCGGTGGGAACAGGCCACAGGTCATTTCGGCCCTCACCGGCAGGTGTGGGCCTCATACGGTGTTTGCTTTCCAGCCTTTGATTTTAAAGGTGGGCTTCTAAACCCGCAGAGGACAGTCTTGTCGGATGACAGACTTTCTTGGGAAGTGTCTGACTTTGCACACCGAGGCTGCCGGCAGCCCTTGGTTCCAGGCTCCGTGCTGATGAACGGACGGCGGTCCTGAGCTGGGCCTTGTTGGTCTGGTCATGGTCACTGCTTGCTGGCTTGGTTCTGCGGGTTTGTTCTCAGAGAACTCATTTGATCTCTGCCATTCGCTCTCCGGGCCAGAAAAGAAGATCAAGTGGCCGTGGATTTGGGGGTTATTTTATGCTCTGAGGATACTGAAAGGGAGGGCGCACATTTCTCGTTCAGAGCTCAGAGACAGGACACTGTGTCTTGGGAGCGGCGCTTGGTGCTCAGCGGCGATTTGCATTGTTGTTATGTGACAGACCGATAATCTAAGATTTCACAAAGAAAATTTCTAAGATTTTTGGGAAATGAATTTTATTCAAGGAATACTGCGTCATGACATGATGTGCATTCTTGTATGTCAGCATCTGCAGAGAATGCATTAAGTTTGCCACATTAAAGAGACACTGTCTCAAGAATAGTGTTTCTTCTGTTTAGGGTTTTCTTGGTTAGTCTTCCGGGAGTCATTGTTTCCTTAGTGAATGAGAGACATACTTGCTTCGTCCCCGGGAGAGCAGAGGGCCTGCCCACTGGGGATGGCAGGGAGTTTCGGGGACCAGGCACCTGTAAATTCTGTGATATTTGAGCTCAGGGGACCCGTGATTACAAAAGGGTACCCTCTTCCTCGCAAGTCGTTTCTTTCATCTGAAGTGTGCTCAGTTAAAATCTTTCAAGTCCATCAAATCACTCTATTTCTGGGTGAGCATTGGCATACGGTGTTGGCGTTTAATAAAGGATTGAATTCAGCAATTTCCACGTGATGGCTAGCTCTCCCGACAACTGATGAAGGAAGAATGTTACTTAATTTTCATCAGTCATAGGATGACTTCATTTTATATATAGCGAATGAAGTCACAGCATAATGGATTCATCCTTTCAAAAAAACGTTAAATGTTATCATGTGCTTTTCAGAGTGATGTTGAAAGGAATAGAGTCTGGGAAGGGCATGATGGAATTTGTACAAAACATTAATATTTATCTTCTGCTCACCGCCACCTGAAGACTTAATAACTCGGTGTCCCGCATTCTTGTCATGGACAACGTTAGTAAAACGGTCATAAAAGTGATGGAGTATTTTCTACTTGGTGTCCCGTGGCTGGTTCTGGTTATCTGGCTACAGCCGTACCCATATTAATCCCTTGAGTCAACAGTCAGGAGCAGTCAATGATGTACTTAAAATACTTTTTAACATGTGGTATTTTGAGTGTTTAGAATGTCAAAGGAGCCTTTGTAATCATCTTCCCCTTGGGCAATTCAAAGATATTTTAAAAGTTATTTTTCAAAGAACACAATGTTTGAAGACTTTCAGAAAAGATAAATCTAGTAGAGTACTTGGGGGTGGTGGGGAAGCTCAGCCATAGAAAGAAAAAAGAAATCACACCGTACACTGAAGTGATATATTAGTCAAATAATCGCAAAATTCCAGAGGGCAGAATGTGTGTTCATTTTTGGTTGGGAAAAGGAACTTTTTTTTTTTTTGAACAAGAGACAGTGTCTGATATTCCTTCGGGGAGCGACACCCTCGCTGTCATTATGTTTTTCACGTTTTATGTTCACGTGTAAATGACTAAAGAAAAAGCAGAATATGCTCGTACTTTTTTCACAGAGCATGGGAATGTTGGTTTCCATGGCAACAGATATTTTTTTAAAGGAAAGGTACCTTAGATGAAGGTGAGTAGGCAAACAGGAAGGAAGGGAGAGAGAGGAGGAAGAGCTTTTATTTATTTATTTGTGTATTCATTTTTAGTTAGTTGTTCACACCGGTTGCTCTCCTCCGGCCGGGTCTTGAACCCTGGACCTTGGGATGTGTGTGGGACTGCTCCCAAGTATACTAACTGCCCGACCACCAGGGGGCGCCCAGGAACAAGTCTCAATTGGCAAATCCTCTTCTGATAGACTCTCAAGCTTGATTTTCTTGGGTAGCCTGCATTTGGAAATATTTCTGAAAGTCAAAGTTAGACTTGGCCTTGCTTTTGCACGGGAGAGGCTTGGGCGTCAGGGTGCCTTTTGTCAGACAGTTGAGCTCGGGTGTGCATGTGTGGCTGTTTGCTGGACGCGGGATGCATCTGGGCTGCCTGCCCCCACGCCCGTGTCTCCAGACCCGTCCAGGGTCCCCGCAGACACCCAGCCCTGGGTGCTTCACGAAGACCGGTTAGACAGCTGGTACCTGGCAGGACAGCCCGGGTCTGGAAACAGGAGGCCTTTTGGACTCCATTCTGACTCTTCATGTAGGATCTCTGGTTCCTTGGAGCCCTGAGGTTAGAGGAGCATCGACAGTAAGGAAAATACAGCGTGTAGAGGAGGCGGGGTGGGAGATAAACCTCCTTCGCAGCTGCTCCTCACCGACTGGGTCTCTGAACCCGGAGGTGCAGAACGTCGAAGCAGGTGTTTGTGAGTTGGCTGTGGTGACTGCAGTGTTACAGAAATAGATTAAGTAAACACACACAGCTGGCCAAGGCGGCTTGGATTTGGGTCTGAGACCAGTATCACTTTAATCGTCCGGAGGACTCAAAGAAATGTGAGCTCCCAGGTAGCTTTAATATTATACAATGAAGCAGGCACAGTTTCACAGCCAGGAACCAGGCGTTATCTGTTACCAGGCTTTCAGAGGGCGCTATGGAAAGCCTCCATTTTTTTCAACTCTTCCCGTCTGCTGTGTATTTTTTTTCTTTTTCCCTCTGCTATTTTTATATCACTGCGGTTGCTTAACCCTGCACCAAACACAGCACTGCAGTTGGCGTTGCATGTGAAACTGTTATTAAACGAAATCTCACAGAGCAAATCCTTGGAAAGAAAGGGCTCGCCTCCACCGAGGACTTGCAAGACGAAAATGAAACGTGCCTTCCGCAAATTCAGGGCTGCGAGGACAGGCGTCAGGGCACTATCGTCCTCGTCCCCGAGCTGAAGTCAGACCCTGGGTCCAGCTGAAAGATGTCGAGTCATTCCTTTTAATTGTCTGCCAGTGTTGCAGGTTTTCCGAAAGTGTGCCTTTCTCATGTACCATCCTCGTCTCCTGCTGTTCTCATTGCCTTTTTGGTGAAGAAACGCCATTGGTGCCTTTCGTTAGAAGTCGCAGAAAGCATTTCTGGCGGAGAGGTTCAGCCTGACCTTCAGAAGGGGCTGTTGCGTCCTTCTAACGCGTGAGAGTGTGTGTCGCGCCCAGTTCCTGCCTCTTGTGGCTGTGTGAGCATCACCTGCATCCTGAGGGTGGATCATATCTGTGTTAGAAGCATGTGTGGATACACACACACACAGACTTTGTGGGTGGATTTGATTGTGTCCCCTTGATCTCCAGTAGCCCAAGAAAGGCAATCAAAGGGTCTTAGAGCTTCGAGAGGGATCAATCAGCAGGTCCGTCCACAGAGGAGCACAAAGGTAGAAAGGACGATCGGAGGTGCGCTGGTTCCCAGCTTCCCGGCCCCGCCGGCCCGGAGTCGGCGGAACTCACCAGACCTACCCGTCCATCCCTGGGGGTGGTCCTCTCCAGGGCCAGCCCCTGAGACCCGTGACCTGTCGCCGGTGAGACTGGCGGTCAGAGGAACTTGAAGCCCCGTGCTCTGAACAGGTAGTGGCCCATGAGGGAGGCGCCCCGGTACCCACTTCTTGTTGCGTCTGATCAGAAACTCCTAGAAGTGTTCGGGGTTACAGGACCGTGGGACAGCGGTCTTTCAACTGTCAAGGCTCTTTCCTACCAGTGCTGGACAAACGGTCTGCGATGCACAGGCCTCTAGCTCTCTGGTGCTGGGTGTTAGACGGTCAGCGTTTATCATCCAAGAAGCAAGCCCCAGTCATGCCTGGAGCAGTGCTCTTCTGTCCCCTCCTGGACCCCTGTACGCAGCGTGTCCCTCCCGTCACATTCAGGTCTTACATCGTCCACCTACATGCAGCGCAGGGCTCGTGACCGTGGAGACGTGTGATCGGCAACACCCGGGGGAAAGGGAGCGCCGGGTTTTCTGGAACACGGCCCACAGCTCCGGTGCGGAGAAGCAGCAGTGAAAGGGGGCGCTGGACGCCTGGAGGCCTGGCGACGGTGTCCTGGGCTCCGCTCGGCGCTCTAGGTCTGCCTGTGCATATTTGCACTTTCTGCACGAAGCCTGCTCTGAAGCCGGGTGCAGGGGGCAGCGAGGTGGTGGCCCCGGCGTCTGAGCTCCGGGACACAGGTCTGCGATGTCGTGGCGAGACAGTGCGCCCTGCTGGTTGAGAGCCCAGTCCACCCTCGTGCAGTCTCGCCAGCGTCGCAGGAGCCTTTCACAGACCGCGGGCTGGTTCGTCTTTACAGACGTGTGGACGTCAGCCTGTCCGCACGCAGAGTCCTAGAAGTACGTTTTCATTCCTCGCTCTCCTGGTTGTCTGTCTGTCCACACACAGACAGGCGTAGGTGGGCGTGATACTTGGCGACTTCGTGTGAGAGCCGGGAAGTAAGACGTGTCCCTTCCTTTTTGTGCCACAGGTGGCAGAGCCTGGACGTGGCTCTCCTGGGCTCTCTGGGAGGGAGGGTCGCGGGCCTGTCCTGCAGTCTGTGGGCGGGAGAGGGAGCCGTACTCTGTGAGGGGCCCAGCTCCCCAAACACCCAGCCGGGCCCCCAGGTGCACTTCGATGAAAGAGAGAGACTGGAAATGTTCCTGAACGACTCCACAGAGACTTGTCGTAAGCACGGATACTCTGCTGTGCCTTCTAGGCCCTCGGCGTTCGCTGCCCAAGTTTCCTTTAAGTCCCCAGACGTCACAGTCTGGGGTGTGTGGTCCAGGTCCCCCGCCTGCCGTGCGCAGCGGGTGCAGGAGCCAGGCAGCCGCGGGCGTACGGGCTGGCGGGGGCTGGGGTGGAGCCTGGACGCCTCTTCTTTGTGCTGCTGGCTCGTCCCCTTTGTCAGCCACCCAGCGGCCCTGCAGCGCGGCGTTCCGCGTGAGGTGATCCTGCCTGAGAAGTGAAAGCCTTTGCGGAGTGGACAGAGGTGCCGCCTTCCCAGCAAGGGGCAGATGCGCTGAGCTCAGTGTGTGGCCTTACCTGCCATCCGCGACCTCTTCCCGCGCCCCCTGCCCTGTTCCAGCTCCTCACACCTGCACACCTCCCTCTTGGGCCTTGTCAGCACTTCCGAACCAGGTTTGGAAAACTCGGTCCCTGCTACTTGCTTGAAAGTCGCACAGGGCTCACAGGTCTTCGTCCTGCGCCGGCAGCCCTGTGGGGTCCTGGGGGTCAGCTCTCAGGCCCCCTGCCCCGTGCCGCTGTCTGCCTGAAGAGGGGTGCCTGCCGCTTTCTGGCCCACGTGCGACGCGCCGCGCGTTTCCTGCGTACCTGCCGTGGCGTAATCCAGATGAAAATCAGTCTGTGTAAGAGATGAAAGGCAGCTTTTATGAGCTGACGTCCTCGCTGGAAGCTGACGGGTGCGACCATGGCCTGCGGCAGAGCTGGCCTGGGTGTCCTCCCCGGCTCAGCCCCGGGCCCAGGGAAGCACGTTTTACACTCTGAGGAATTCTTTGCAGCCTGTGTTGGCGGGCGAGGCTGAGTTTGCAGGGAACTAGTAATTCACGATTGGCCTCCTCAGCCTCTCCCGTCTCTAGCAGCTGCAAATTGCATTTAAGAGTTTCTTTCACTGAGCATGGCTTACAAAATAGGGAGAATCATTAAGTCGTTTTGTTTGGGAAACGCTAACGTTTTGGAGAGGCAGTTGCCACTCTAATAGTGGCCTCCAGGCTGCTGTGCTCCTCCTGTGATGCAGTGCGGCCCGAGGGCGCGACAGGAGTCCCAGAGCTCGTCGGCTGCCGCAGACAGCCCCGCTCCGGTGCCCTGACCCACAGTGACGCGCCGTCACGTCAGCGCGACCGGCGCTGCTGAGGAGTCAGAGCCTGAGACAGAAGGTGGGACCTGAAATCGCCCAGTCCTGTTGCGGGCAGTGGCGTTCAAGGGGACAGAGTTCAGCCAGCTGGACCTTTTGTGCGTGTTTACGTGCAGGCACGATTTCAGAAGCAGACACACGGCTGGAACGCTTCTGAAAGCCCGCACCCTTCCCGGCCGCCGCCTCTCTGCGGCGCTCGGTGTTCTCTGTGACGGATCTTTCATGTGGGAGCGTCTCTTTCGACGTTTCTTCTGAACCCCTTTCTGTGTGGGGCAGATGGGGAACAACCGGAAGGGGATGGGCCCCCAGGAAGGTCCCTGGGGAGCTGGCCTGCCAGCACCCACCTTTTGGAAAGGCTTCTCCTCCGCGGTGCGCTGCGGGGCGCTGCCGCTGTCGGGAACGCGCACCCCTCGTCTGCTCCCGGCAGGACCTCTGCGCAGTGGCCTCCGCGCTGTCCAGCACCGCCACCGCCACCGAGCGGGTTCCCGTGCCCGAGTCTGCTCTCCTGTCTCTTCGGGGTCCCTCAGTGCGGTCCAGGCACTGTCTGGGCAGGGCCAGGACCCCCGAAGGTCAGATCCTCCTTCCCTCCCGGCCCTGTGCTCTGTGTCCTTGTTTCAGGCCCCCAAACCTGCCCCCAGACCCCTCCCCAGGGGTGTGTGTTGAGTCTGAGCTCCTGAAGAGCCAGGCCACATGCCCCCGTAGACAACTTACAGCAGGATGCACGGCCGGTCCAGGGTCGCGTCATCTGCGACGGGGACACGCGAGTGGCCCTGCTGTCTTGCAGCCGGCTTCTCCACCCGAGAGCTCCCTGATGCTGAGACAGATCCTGGCTCCAGAGAACTGGCGCTGGGCCTGGTCACGTCACCCCTTCACGCTCTGAGTCTCGAACCTGCCAGAGGGAAGTCTCTGGAGCCCCATGGACTTACCTCTGCAGGGAGGCAGAGACCTCCGACAGCTGGTCCTCTGCTCGAGCGTCTCCTTTGACCGTGTCCGTTCAAAGCTGCCCTGGAGCGTGATGCTCAGGAAGCGTCCTCCGAGGCCTCCTGAATGCCCCTCTGCTTCCCGTCGGTCGTGTTGTCTGTTTTTCACCCTGTGTCGTCCAGCCTCGCGCTGAGCTGACGGATGTCCGGCAGACACAAAGCCATGGGTCGATGGCAGAAATGGGAGCTTACAGAGCTGCTCGCGGTTTCTGTTCCTGGGAGATGCAGGGATTAGCACAGCCCATCGGAACACCGGTGCGCTCGCCAGCTCTGCGGAGAACCTGCTTTCTCAAGTGCCCCCCGCTTTACAACTCTGCAGACCTCGTCACCTTTGTAGGGGGAGGCCCCGCTTTATTGTTTTCCTAAGAACCTCCCTGAAAACACGGTGCCTAATTTATGGCGCTTTCCTCACTGTGGTTGGCAGTAACCGGTTCCGTGTGACACCTGTATCGCTGCCATTCAGTTCAGCCTACGTGGTTTTCCAAGATGCAACACCAAGGGTCTCCAGCCGATGGTCAGGTCCTGAGACCGCCGCTGTATTCGCGGCGGCCGCACGGTGCTCGGCCGCAGGATGCAGTCCTGCCCGGAGCCCCAGAGACAGTTTTGAGTACGGTGTTCGGAGAGTCGGGGGGTGCGCCTGAAAGCCGCTGACTCGAGGTGGCAGCCAGCGCTGTGACGCCAGGTCCAGCGGGTGTGTCCCCGCATCCGGCCTTTAGCCACCGCGGGCTGTTTGCAACCCGACGTCCATCCTCGGAGATCGGAAGGTGCCAGCCGAGGTGTCCGCACCGCACACGGCAGGTGGAGGAGGAGGCGCCTTCGCCTTCCTTGTCCGGTGACGTTGCTCAGGCGCTTTAAGTTCACGGGCTTTCTGACTCCCCGCCGCGAGGGTCAGGCCCTTCGGCACTTGTCTTTCCTTTGCTCGACTCTCCGGCTCTTTGGTCCTGGAAGGTCCCGGCCTGTCCTCAGGGGCCTTGCGGACCGGTCAGTGTGAACACGTGGCCACCACAGCCCTGCAGCCTGATCAGGCCGTGAAGGAATGGACGGGCGGGTCCAGTGGAGGCCTCGGCTGGGTGGGTGTGTGTGCTGCCCTGTCTGGAAGAGGTCAGCTTCCCATCATCAGGGTCCACTTTCTCTCCTTGTGTTGACCTAGTGTGTCCCGAGACGTTGTGTCGTTCTGTCGTTTCTGTGTGTCGTTTCTGTCTTGTGAGACGTGCATGTTTTTCTAAGTGTCAGGTGTCAAAGCAGACATGGCATCGCTCCGGGGTTAATCACAGTTTCTCATCGAGTAACATGACTGATTATAACTCAGGTACCGAACAGTAGTCTTGATTTAACCTCACGTCTGTTTTCCCCGCTAACTTCGTAGACGATCGATTGCTCACAGGGCGTTTGGTCTGATTTCTTAACCTCCTGGTGACAGTGACGTTTTATCCGCTCTGAGGGGCTGCAGGGAGGAGTCCGACTTCCCCCGGGGAGCAGGCGCCAGGGCAGCAGACTCACCCACTGGTCACTGAGCCCGAACGAGCCTGTCTAGTTCTCGGACACGGGGAAATACTAAAGCTTGGCTCGGCCGTTGCTGAACAGCCAGACTTTGGGAGACGACCAGGTGTGGACGCCATGCCTCTGGGTGCGTTGCTTAGGCGAGTGTGTGTTGTATGACATGTGCGTCGGACACGGCTGCGATGCGTGTCCTGTGTGTTACAAAATGCACTTTCTGCTGCTCAGGACTGTCTGTTGTCTAATGAGCTACCAGCGGCTCTGAGGCTGACACCATTGCAGCTGTCAGAACGGGAAAGCGCTGGAAAGCGAGCCCTGGCCGAGCTGGTCGAGTGCGGGCAGCAGGCAGCTGACCAGCACCCAGGGTCCAGTGCGGGAAGCTCTGGAATCAGCTGGACGGGCATCCATGAGGACCCAGCGTGTAAAGCACACACTTGCCACCTGGGAGGTGACTTTCCATTCGGGACCCAGAGCAACAGAAGAAGAAACAGACCAGGGGGCCAGTGGGGCAGCTGAAACCATGGGCAGCGGGGAGCCTCGCTCCCAGGATGGGCCCGTCTCTGAATCCCTGCTTGCGGCGCCCCCGCCCACTCAGGCTCCCCGGGGGGAGTCGGCGTTTTTAACTCACTTTTAAAACGGCCCGCGGCTCAGCCGGCTTTTCCCTCCTTCCCCACTGCTCCTGCTGCAAACGTGTCCTTGTCCCCGGGCCTCAGACGATGCTCTCCCCTCCACTGGCTTCTCTCCCTGCTGCTCAGGAGGATTCCTGCGCCTTGCGGCTGCTCGGTGCATCCCTACGGCTTTCCTGGGGCCCGTAAGAACTCCGCGTGACCGTCCCTCAGCACCCGGGATCCCCCACGGGTGCCGACTGGGTCTGTGGGCCTCTGCTGGGCCGTCGGGCCAGACGGAGCGCCCTCACGCAGCGAGTCCGTTCTGTTCTGCTTTCTCCGGTGCCGGGGGCATCAGTGCCCGTGTGCGTGCGTGCGTGCGTGCGTGCGTGTGTGCGTGCACTCTGTTCCCCATGTAGGCAGAGCTCTGCTCTTCGAGAGCAGCCTCAGAGCAACGTGTGCTCCAGGATTAGTGCACGGACGTCCAAGAAACATCCCACGTGATTTCTGATGATTTCCGAGGAGGGCAGCACGCGGATTCCCCTGCTCACCCCGGGCTGGGGGGATCCCGGCCCGTGTCTGCTGGGCTGGGGGGATCCCGGCCCGTGTCTGCTGGGCTGGGGGGATCCCGGCCCGTGTCTGCTGGGCTGGGGGGATCCCGGCCCGTGTCTGCTGGGCTGGGGGGATCCCGGCCCGTGTCTGCTGGGCTGGGGGGATCCCGGCCCG